>NW_006499801.1:2368979-2405022 GCF_000471905.2 Amborella trichopoda
TAGAATACTTAGGGAGGCTCTAGAGAGAGAGAGAGAGAGAGAGGATATCGTGGAGAGACCAGGATCGCCGTTAAAAGGAGTATGGGTCCATGTAGAGAGAGAGGGAGATTAGTCTTGGTCATGTGGCTAAATCATTTAGAGAGAGATAGACTACACTTGGTCGTGTGGCTAAGTAAGTATTTGTAACCTGACACGTATTCGACTGACGTAACCAGTGTCCGGGCGGTGGTCCTCCTCATATCATTTTATCTACATCACAAGGCCAAGGATATCTCTGCCTCATCCCCTCTCTCTCTCTATATATATCTTTCTCTCTCTAAATAAAAAATATAAAAATATCTCTCCACCCCATGACACGAAAAGGATATTTTCCTAGGATACTTCCTTTTAACCAAAACCCTAGAAAAAGATATTTTCAAAAATTACCTAGAGATAATTTTTTTGAGGTAATTTAGAGAGAGAGAGAGATTATGGGATAGAGAGAGAAGGGCATAATTTAGAGGAGCTACAAAAGAGAAATCCTCTCGTTTCTTCTGCAAATTGATAATGTCAAAGGGAAAAGGTTTCTTTTCTTAGATATGAGTGAAAGCTGAGGAAGACATCCCTACAAGAAACACTAGAAAAGGTGATGGAGAACACCACTTGAACTACTTTCTAGCAAAAACCTAGAAAAGTATAACTTAAGAAAGTTAGAGGTTGGAAAAGGCAAAAATCAATCATGGAAAATAAGGGGGTCTCAATCACTATTTTTTGTGTTCAAACTTAGAAAGCCATGCCCTAGAGCTACATGTAGAGAGAGAGAGAGAGAAGAAGGGAGAGTATTTCCATGGAATTTTGAGAAATCATTATATACCCAAATGAAATATTACTTGGAGAGAGAGAGAGAGAAAAGGAGAGAGGTATTTCCATGAAATGTTAGAGAAATCCCTAATACCCAAATGAAATATTACTTGTGGGGGAGGAGAGAGAGAGAGAGGGGAAGAAGAACGGAGAGTATTTCCATGGAATTTTGAGAAACCATTATACCCTAGTGAAATATTACTTGGAGAGCGATAGAGAAGGGAGAGAAATATTACTTGGAGAGAGATAGAGAAGGGAGAGAGGTATTTCCATGGAATTTTACTTGGAGAGAGAGAGAGTAAAAACATCGAGTTGGTTGAAAAAAAAATGGAGAAAACAAGATTGAGAGAGAAAGAATAAAGGATGGAGAAAGACAAAAAAAAAAAGACAGACTTTCTCACTCAAAAATCTGGAAATGCTTATCATTTTGAGAGCAATCGATTGATTATCCCCTCCCCTCACTAGGTTTTGGTCTCATCATCAGGGATTGATGCCAAAGTGCACAACGTATTACACTCGTAGGCCACACAACACAACTCCAAACCATGAAAACTGCCTTCTCTTTCTCTCTCTAAACTGTCCTCTCTTTCTCTCTCTTCGTATTCTTCCTAGGCTCACGTGAAAACTCCGCCATCCAATAAAGCGCAAGCCACGTCAGTCTAAAAATCGAAGCTAACCAATAACGATTTGACACGTAAGCAGATATCAAATCCACACCCTTAGCTCCCCAAATGGGCTTATATTGCAGGGGGTATGGGCCATGATTGTCTAATTTACTATAATGGATGGGCATTGGCATATTGACTGTAATGCCCTTTGTTATAGGGCCCTTTTGAGTAAGTTAAATATTTAATCAAAGAAAAAAAAAAACTTGTTTTCTCTTTTCCAAAAAAAAAAAAAAAAGGGTGCATGTTTTTTCTTTTTTCTTTTGGAAAAGTTAACTTTGTAGATATTTGCTGTTGTTTCAGTAGCGACAATTCATTAGTGTTTGAATTTAGATAGTTTTGATTGCTGATGCTATCAGCTCATCAGTTCTGATTGAATCCGTCTAATTTATTTTAAAATTTTAATTATTTTTTTTAGAATTTGGAATGTCCATGCATCGAACTAGGCGTCAATAAAAAATTAATTCAAATTAGAAAATTGATCAAAATACCTTTGAAAGATTAAAAATATATAGGTTAATATTTATTTAAAATATTTTTATTTTTATTGGTTGTACCCTAGTATGATGCACAGATGCTCTAAATCTTATGTGAAGAAGTTTTGTAAAAATAAAAAATTTAATTGTGACCGTCCAACTGCCCTGGTTCAATTTGTGTAATATGAAATTTAATTGCGGCCTTCTAAGTAATTTAAATTCAATTTGATCGTTGGACGTACAAGGAGAATTGGCTTATTTAGAGTACCCCGTTTCGAATTGAGCAAAAGTCCAATTTGGATAGGCAGTTTTTAATAAGAAAATTGAAAGATTTTAAAAATTTTTAGGAGGTTCAGCGACCATAAGTTATTCGTTTCATAGTCCCCTTGGTCCAATCAACTTGAGCGATTTTAAATGGGCTTGACGATATTTAAATCATTGGTTTTGTTGGCCATGGTATACCATCTAAACAGATATGTCACTGAAAAATGTTGGATACAGATGATTTCATAAAAAATTTAGAAAGATTCTTTTCCTCAAAAAAATGTGGTGAAATTATAAGAAACTTGTGAAAATTTACAAAGAATTTAAACAAGCATAGTTAAAGAAGCAGGACAATCTTTAACTTATGTCATTTTCGATCTGGATCGCCAATTCGAATGAGAATTGGTTGGGACTGAATAAGTTATGGGATGGTTTGGTCTCGGCTTGGCTACCCCAGAAAACCCCTTTTGTATGATTTTTGCTTTTTTTTAAGCTTTTCTAATATTTGGTTAGGTCATTTTAAATCTCCACCCTATTAACTTTTATTATAATATTTAGTTATTTTTTAATATTTTTTAGATCAATAATTTAGACTGATACCGATCCAACGACGTGACACATATTTGTGGATGAACAATTCAACCCAACCATCCAAATTTTGAAATACTGAGCAGGAGAAAGTGCATCATGCCAGCCGTTTGCCGTCCCCAGTTCACATCCGACGGCTTGGGCGAGGTGTTCCCTCTCATGAAAAGGAAAAATCCCCCAAAAAGATGGAGGTGTGGACCGCCGCTTTACTCTATTTGGTAAAACCACTGCTCAAAACCTCACTCAATGTACAATTTTGGCCTGGGAGACCCTTGTGATGGCATGCAAAACTAACTCTGCCAGGTTTTCTCAAGCGGGTCATGCCTGCCCCAAGCTCGGAGAAAGGTTGAGAGTTGTGTTATGTTGGCAGGTGGTGGAAAATTTTTACTACATCTTTTTTATCGACTTGATAAATTGCAATGGTGGATCAATATTCGTATAGCCGACCCTAATTAGTTGGGATAAGGCTCGAGTGATTATGATAATGACCATGATCAACCTAGAGTTCAAAATAGTGCCGAAACAGCGGATCAGTGATTACTTAAAAGAAATGTTCCCAAAATGTGTTGCACAAGAACCATTTTTTAGGGCTTAGTCCATCATTATCAAGGTCAAGAAAAACTTACTTTTAGAGTTTTTTTTTTTTTTTTTACAGTAGAACCACTTTATAAAACCATAGAATACTCATTTACAGAAAAAAAAATAAAAAAAAATAAAAAATAAAAAAAATCTTTAAAAAAATAGAAATTATCATCTTCATTCCAGCTTTATCTTCATTATTTGGGTTTGGTTCTCAAGGAAATAGAGATCACCATTAGTTTACTGAAAAATAGCAAACCGAATGTCCATCCTCTTAACAACGCAAAGGATAGGCTTGTAATATCTTAGGCAGGTTGGGGATAGATCTGTAACTTTCCTTTCTACTACCAAAAAAAATGGTGCACTTTTCCCATGATACAGATGCATGCATAACCAGTCCAAGAGGCCTAGCAACTAAGTGGTCCCTGCGAGCTTCCACAAACCCAACCGATGAAGCCAGCTTTGTCACTTCTCCTGTCTGCCTTTCCCTTTGATTCTTTCAAGAAAGAGAAGGCAGAAAAAAATAAATGATAAAATCAGATAAATAACAGTAATAAGAATATGAATTATACTATTTAATGCGGCATTTCCCTGCAAATTCAGACCTTTTTGTACTGCACCCCCCGTGAACATACCCAATCTTTTGAATCCATGTATTTCATTCCCAATTTGGCATTATTTTTCTCTAACTTCTCAGTTCTCACCACAAGTGTTACAGTTCCAAGAGTCTTTCTCTAGAGCCAAAGGACTCTATTGGGCAGTTTGTTTTTGTGCACTTTGTATTGGGTTTCTCTCCCCTGTTTCTCTACCTTGAGTGCGGAATTTCAAGGCCTATTTGTTAGGGATGCATCAGATGCTTCACAAGTAGAGTGAGATTTTTGGTGCTTTAGAGCCAACATTCTTTAGGTTTGTTTTTTATGTTAAAAGTGAGTTCCCATTTTCTAGACACCCATTTGGGCTGGTTTGAATTTAATAGTCTGATATCTGAGTTTTCAATTTGTGGACCCTTGTATGTTCTTTGGCAACATGAAGCCTTAGATTTGAGCTTTCAAAGTCTATTCTAATTCCCCATGTTGGGTTTCTTGAGAACCCGAGGTTTGGTTCTGTACTTTTTCATTGTGCTATTACTTTGAGTTTGGTTTTGTAGATCCAACTGCAGTTTCTGGTTTTCTTCCTGGCCGGAATCCGGTGAAGGTTCAAGATTCAGACTTTCTTCAACTGTGGTTTCTATGCTCTTCTCAATTTTGAAAGCCCATTTAGAATACTGAATTTTTTTGCCAAGAAGCTGGGTTAATTCAACATTCATTCTGGTTCTACTAGTATTTGTTCCCCTGTACTTGCTCATTTGTCCCAATTTAATACTCTTGTTTTGAGAACTGGTGCTGGTTTTAATGGTCCCACCATCCTTCAAATTGGCTTCGTAAAACCCTGGGGCATACTGAATTTCATGCCAAGAAGAAGCTGGGTGAATTCAAGATTCACACTGGCCCTACTTGTGTTACTTCCCTGTGCTTGGTGTTATGAAGCTATTTCTCATAATTCAATACTATTAGTTTGAGAACTGGTTTTCTTTCTGATACCTTTCGCTACTTAGTTTTGAAAACCCATTTGAAATTCTGAATTTCCTGCCAATAGAAACTCTGTGAATTCGAGGTTCATTCTGATTCTACTAGTGTTACTTTCCCTATACCTGGCTGTGGACCCTTTCACATAATTCAATTCTATTATCTTGAGAATCGGTACCCTTCCCAGGTTCGGCTCCCATCACTAGCCTACTCCACTTCAAAGAAAAATCTTGAGAATTTGGCACCCTTGCACTTGAAATTGAAAAACCATTTGGTGTTTCTGATATTCCTGGCACTAGGAATTACTGAAGTAGATTGAATTCGAGATCTAGATTGGTTATTATGATGTTGTCACCATTTCTATACTTGGTTTTCTAGATCCATTTTGTTAAATCTGATACTAATAGGTTTTCTAGATCCATTTTGTTAAATCTGATAGTAATAGGACGTATTTTGGTGGTGGTTCCATGGTGATATCAAACTTGTACTTGGCTCTCTAAACCCATTTTTAACAGAACCCATTAGATGTCTTCCTGCATAAGTGGAGGCAGCCGAACATATGGATTCGAAAGGGGGCGCCCATCTCCCCTACAAAGCATCGCAAAAGCCCCAGTTTCTTCAAACCATAGATCCCCTTCATCCTCCTCCTCTACGCTCTCAGACTCTAACAATGCTACCTCCCTTACCATCTCCACAAAGAAGTCTCGAACCCCTCGAAAAAGGCCTAACCAGATATACAATGAGGCAGCTGTGCTTCTCTCTACTGCATATCCAGCCATCTTCTCTCCCCAAGCTCATCGACTCCCCAAGCTTTGCAAACAACCCAATAGGCCATTGGTTATCTTAGAGACTAAAGACTCTGAATTGCTAGATGAGCCAAGCCCTCGACCCTTCTCTGATTCATGCTTCATCCTCTTGACACCTAACCCACCTGAACCCGATGCCCTAAGTCCATGCCCAAACCCAGCTAGCTCGGGGTTTGAGTGCAATTTCACCCCGAACCACAATTCTTCAGTTGATTCCCCAATGTCAGTTGGTTCAGATCCCGAACCCATATGCCCTACTGTCCCTGAGCCCAAGAGCTTGTTGAATTCTCACAGTGAATCGCACTTTGAAGGAGATTTTGATACTGAATCTCTCTTGGATGAGGAATTGGGGTGTGGGATCGATAGTATATTGGGAGAAGCCCTATCTCACTATGAAGATGAAGACAGAGACGAAAACTGCAATTCTAAGTGGTTTACTAGCTACAACAATCAAGTGGCGCAGTTTGGGTGGTATAATCCAAGTTGGTCTGACTGGTTTGAGGGGAAGATGAATGCGGCACCTCTTAGGCGTGGAAATGGAGTGGAATTCTACCATTTTGCGCCTAGGCAGAGACTAGTTGATAAGATAATGGCAGATCAAGAGATGAGTGCATTGTCTTTTAGTTCATTGGAGTGGGTTAAGAGGGATGAGAGCCAATCGAGGCTGTGGTTAAAGTTAAACCATGAGGATGTGTTGAACACATGGTCAGACCAGGCGCCACTCTATGCTGATGAACAAAGGGCCGAAGCTGCAAATGCTGAGTTGCCAACATCTGCCGATGCACTTGTATGCCCTTTTATCTTAAACACCCCTCTTGGTGTGCATGTGCGTGTGTGGGTGTGTGTCAAGAGAGAGAGAGAGAGCATTAGTCATGTTGAGTTTCATTTCAAGAATAATTGAACTGATGTAGCTATATTGTAATCTGAGGAACTAATGAAATAGACTCACAGGGAAAGAGAAATCTAAGGGAACAGGGCGAAATATGAGTTAGACGGGTTTAGATGGACCAAAGTTTAAAGAGAGGTATAATGTAATTTAGAGAATATAGAAGTCATAGATCTAATATGAGTTAATCATATTATCAGTATTGATTATATTAGCTGCAGTTTTGGTAGGTTAGTTTAGATTAGATGGTTTTAGCTGGAGCAAAGTTTATCAGGATGAACAAATGAAATAGACCCAACAGGAGAAGCAAAAAAATTACCAATTAAGTCATAAGTTGCATGTAAACTACCATTAGATGTACTTGAGAGTTTTATAGCTAAAATATGTTGGTATATATGCTGTTAAAGATTAATATTGCTAGATTTAGTTGTTGTAGAATCAATAAGTAAATTTATGAGTAAACCTTCAACCATGTGAATCCCTCAACACAAATTTATCATGATGGCACCCCTGAATTCTGAACTGGTTCTTGGACCTCGTTGCGGACTAAAGCAGGTGTGCATGCTTGTGTGTTTGTCTATGTGATTGTATCTATGTATTTATTTATATGTCTGTCTGTTCATCTATCTACATGTGTGAGGGAGAGAAGGAGCAGATTTTGGTTTTGTTGATTAACGTCTCTACTGTGGCAGGCCAGGCTCACGCAGTTTGATGTGTTCCCAGAGTTGGGGAATTGGAGGCAGTTGAGTGAAGAGGGTGGGAGCATGAGAGAGGCGAGCGTCATGAGATACAAGGAGAAGAGGAGAACAAGGCTCTTCTCCAAGAAAATACGCTATGAAGTTCGCAAAGTGAATGCGGATAGAAGACCCAGAATGAAGGCAAGTAGTCCAAATGAGGCTTCCTGAACTTTTCGATCTGTTATATTACATGGTATGGCCAAAATATCGAAGAATAGCTAGTTTATAAACTATTTAAGCAAATCCTTCTTTTTGTTCTTGTTTTCAAGTTTCATAATCTCTGTATAAGACCACCTGAATCCAAGGAAAAATAAACTGAATCCAAGTTAATCCTTCTTTTTGTTCTTGTTTTCAAGTTTCATAACTTTTTGATCTGTTATATTACATGGTATGGCCAAAATATCCAAGAATAACTAGTTTTATAAACTATATAAGCAAATCCTTCTTTTTGTTCTTGTTTTCAAGTTTCATAATCTCTGTATGAGACCACCTGAATCCAAGGGAAAAAAAAAACTATCTTTTGCCTTTTTTAAGGCAGTTATGAGCCTGATAATCTTTTGTAGCTTAAAAGTGTGAATAAGATATATTTATATTGCATCAATTATAAATTTTCATGAAACTTCTAAAATCCCTCAAAAAAAATTTTGTTTTTGAATTTTTTGTTTGTGAATTTTGAAACTACTGTTCTGTCCTGGCTGCCCATACATAATGAAAGAAAAACAATCATAGGTACATAATATTGAAAACAACAAATCAGAAAAGAAAAGACCACAGTTTTTTAGACAATTTTGGAGATTGAACCATTTACTTACCTGGGCTACTCATCATTTCAATCAGAGTTTCTCATATTGCTTAGTTTTCATTTTTTCATAAAAACATATGAAGGCTCCATAACCTTGGGTATGGTGCAAAGAAATGGTACTGTGATTTCAGAAAAAAAATGAAAATAGGATAGAATTAGTAAGAGTACCGAAGCATTATAGGGTGCAAAGGCGAAAGAAAACATTGTTTCAGGCAAATGAAAATGAATAAATCATGAATTAGTCTACACATTTTCTATTATTTTGGCACACTGAAGGACCCCAGGGTTATTTGTCAAAAAAAAAAGGACCCCAGGGTATTTGTCAAAAAAAAAAAAAAAGGCCCCGAGGGGTAATTTGGTCTTTCCTTGGATGGAATAGAGCTGGTCTAATACTTGATGAGCAGGGATCATTGGAATCTAATGAGCCTGGATGATCAGAACCATCATTGTTTGGGTGTGAATGATCTGGACCATCAAATCAGTGGGTCCCCTTTTTTTTCTCCTTTTGTTGGCCCTTTCTGACGACCTGAACCATATCCCACTCAAAACAACAGTCCAGCTTGGATGGCTCATTTTAAGCTCAGTAAGCCTGGCTCATATTGAACCTCTCCATTTCATAAACCCTTGGTTTAGTTAGATGTCAAAGATGCCCCTCTGAATTATATTAAATATCGCAAGTTACCCTGTCCTATGAGAATGTCTAAAAATGCACTTTTCAAGTGATTTTTTTTGTCCTCGTTTTCAAATAAAAAATATTCCGGTTTGATTTTTTTCTTGCATGCATTTGAGTTCCTTATATTTTTGCTATTTTGCTTAGTACATGTCATGGGTTTATCAAACACGATAAGGGATAGTTTGAAAAAAAAAAATTTATGATGTTGCTTATTACTTTCAAGCTGTAGTTTGTTGGATGCACTAGTTACGAAGAAAACTACTTGTGCTAATAAGCAGGCTTTCAAGCCAGCAAAGACAAACAAGAAAATAGATACGGGTTAGCCTAATGGCTTTCATGCTGATCATTGTTTGTTGTTTTCGAACTGTAGTTTGTTGGGCGCACTAGCTATATGTAGGGACTACTAATATTTTTAGTTTAGAATTTGAAAAAAACGAAAAAAAAACTAATCATGAATTTGACATAATACTAAATTGAATGATATTTGCCTGTCTCATTTAGCAAAAAAAATTCTCTCAAACACTTTCTTAAAAATCCCCGTTAAGTAATTCACCGTTCTTTTGTTGATCACCTTGTAGAAGAAGGTAAAATTGTCATATTGATTAATGTATTCACCTCAAATTCTTAAACATCTACCGCTATAAATGTGCACTTGGAATATTTATTTCCCTAGTTTAATAATCTTCATGGTATGTTCCCACGCGAGAATATATTGTTCACTTACTCCCTCGGATGAAAAAGTTGGGCGTTTTTTCTTTTGGGGTACTTAGGAGATTATAGATATGAAATTGAGATCCACTCAAGAATTACTAGATAATTATTAAAAAAAAAAAAGATAGATTTTGAGTACTTAGATGGGGCTATCAAAATATTTGGCGGTCTATATTCGATTTTAGGAATTTACTTTTCGGGCGGGCTTATGGAAAATGAAATTGAAATTTTCCATCCTGAAAATTTGGGGTCCTTGAAATGCTCCTACAATGAGATTTATTTTTAAAAAAGTTATATGTTTAACTAGATTATACATGCATTTAATTAGTTTATATGTTTGATTATTTCATTTAAGTTTGTGTTTTGTATGTATAATTATTTTATTTAAGTTTGTACTTAATTAGTTTGATTGTCGATAGGAATCTCTAAGATGTATGTTTTCTTGGTGCAGGGGCGATTTGTTAGAAGGCCTGCTCAATCACATAGAGAAAACTCCAAGGGGCACTAATGATGCAAACACTAGTCTAAGATGGTTTTTTGATCTCTCTCTCTTTTTCGTGATCAATGAATTGGGCGACTCAAAATTGGGTGTCTCCCATTCATTGTTGATTAGACCCTTGGGGCTCTAAGTTTTGCTCTCTCTCTCTCTCTACCCCCATAAGTGTGGGCATTTGATTACATTGAATTCCTTAGGCTACCTCATCTCTTGTTTTTTTAATTGAGAACCATAAGTATGAGCCATTCATTTCATTCAAATTTTGAGCTCATAAAGAGAAACGTATAATTTGTGGTAGTGGCATCTAATAAATGGTAGTTCAAATTTTTGCCTTATTTCTTGTACCATGAAAACTTTCTTTATTAAATGCAACGATGGTGTATACTTTCAGTTTAAACAGCTTTGATGCTTTTCACGGTGCGGTTCGGTAGGGCCGAGAGCCCGACGAGACCTATGATACTTATTGAAATCACATATGAAGGCTCCATAGCTTAAAATTTTATTTCTCGCCGAATTACAGATTTTGAAGCTTTAAAAATGATTATGAATACTTGATGTAGATTGTTCACAAAACATGTTAAGAGCATTTGTAAGGCTTGAAATCCTTTTTTATTTGTCAATCTCATAATTGTTGAAATCAAGATGATCAATTTCCATGTTTTGATATTCTTTCTATCAGTCTTCTCGAACAGTTAGAGAGTACAAAGATTACAAGTGGTGCTGGTTTCACTGTATGCACTCTTTTTTCAAAAACTCTTCATTTCCTTGTATTGCTCTCTACCTATCTGTTTTTTGTTTTTTCGTTTGTGTTGTTCCAAGTGTACACTCACCTTATTGAACAATTATTTACAAGAAGGGATTGTATAATATGAGGCCATTTAAAACACCCATAAAATGTCCGATGAAATATTTGGCCACTTGTGGTGTGTCACAAAATTTGAGAAAAATCATTTTAGAACTTTGGGCCCGGTCAAAATTATCGAGCCCAAAGCATACTGCCACACAACACAAGAGGGAATGTGGTTGGGATAAGTGGTTAGCGGGGTGGATGCTTCCACATAACGTCCCACTCTCCATTCTCACCACTAACGTAAGAAAAAACAAAAAAAAACAAAATGTTACATGTATTGCTGATCAAGGCAAGAAAAAAACGATAATGTTGTTGGGGCTGTGGTGGGTACTACTTGTGCCCCAGCTAAGGTCTAAGCTTTAATTTTCATCAAAAACTACTAACAATTTAAAAAACGGGTAGAGGCTTGTCAACCCATTGAATTACCAAAAAAAAAGGAAAAAAAAAAAAGACAAGAAAAAAACAAAACCCCTCTTTCACCGCTATCAATGGAAAAGAAAATGAAAAAAAAAAAAGAACACTTTTGTCTGCCGAAGCGGACTGCTACAGTACCCACCTGAAGGTGAATAGATGGGATGGCCCACAACTGGTATGAGCAGTGGGCCGCATCTCAAGATGAATTAATGTTACCCAACTATCGAAAGATTCCTCTATTTAATCATACATAGTAATGGCTGTTTTATGATCTAAAGCACATAATGTTGCCTTAAAAGTCCAGGACCTCTGCCTTTGAAATTTCAATCTCCAGACCAATGTTTTAAAAAGTGCCCTATCATTTTTCAGGGAGCCTTGCTCAATAGATCAAGACTCGACATTTTTTATTAAGACCAACGATTTTGTCAAGGAGCCGAACAAACTTGGTAGCCTTGCTGACAATTTAGAAAGGGAGTACTTGATTATTTAGAAAAATAAAAGCATCCTAATATCAAAGAAATTTATGGTAGTGGGCCTCCAAATTACCATTATGTGAAGAACTCTTTCAAAAAGTTTGATTTTACATTCATATCCATTTCCCCTTTATTTCTTGTCCATATTGTACCTACATCGGACCTTGAGTATCTGAAATTGTATCTTTTATTGATCATAAATTGTTCAAAATATCCTGAACCTTTAAGGTCTGGAGTTGGGTTTGTAAGATATTTTATTGAAAGTTTATTTTGTTGGATTTTGTTCTAACCATCAACTTTGACCTTTAAAGTTTGAAGTAAGATTACTAGTACAAAAATATCTAACTTTAGATATTCATAGTCAAGTAGGGGCAATATGGAAAAATTAATAAATAAAATAGGGTTATGAACTTAAAATCAATATTTTCAGAAGAATTTTTATAAAGGGAAAGGTTTCTATACTTCTTCTATAACAGAGAAGATCTATGCTTCCCCTATCATCCAACCGTCCAAGTTTGATCAAGAGAGCCACTCACCGTTTGATCTTAGATCTGATGTCTCAAAGTATTTTTATTTTGATGAATATTGTATGAATATGAAATTTGGTATGTTCCATCATCTCATTGGGGCGCACCTATAAAAAATATTAAAACTAATTTTTCGATAAAATATAATATCAAAATACGCCTTTAAACTTTTAGGGGTATTTGGTTCATTGTATTTTATTGAAATATATTTTGCTAGTGCGAGTTTAATAGAGGATTGGACGTCCAAAAATTTGTGTTAAAATAGTCTACATAAAAAAAATTAAAAATAAAATAGTTTAGAGACGTGACATTGCGATTGGGGCAATCTTAGCCTTCTATTCAAAACGGACGGTTGGATAAGGGGAAGTATATAAGTTTTATGCGGTAGGGGAAGCATATAAAGCTTGCCCTTCTATAACACGTAATTTATAGAGATGCTATAAAAATTAAAAATAAAATAGTGTACATACATGACATTGTGATTGGGGCAATCTTAACCCTCTATTCAAAATGGACGGTTGGATAAGGGGAAGTATATAAGTTTTATGCTGCAGGGGAAGCATATAAAGCTTGCCCTTCTATAACACGTAATTTATAGAGATGCTAAAAAAATTAAAAATAAAATAGTGTAGAGAAGTGACATTGTGATTGGAGCAATCTTAACCTTCCATTCAAAATGTACTGTTGGACAAGGGAAAGTATATAAGTTTTATGCGGCAATAGAAGCATATAAAGTTTGCCCATCGATAACATGTAATATAGAGAGATGCCAATATCATGTGTTGCTCCCACTTCCGCTTGTGCAAACTGTCCATTTGCTCATTTGCTCCCTTGGGTAGATATCAAAGGAATATTTGTAGGAAAGAGTTTAGTAGAGCTTAGGCTCTTGACAATCAAATTAGAGCTACCTCAAAAAATTCAATAGAAGAGGTTGTTTTGATGCTCAAATATCCTCAAAAGCTTTGGACGATCATTTTTCAAGGTTTTCAAATTTTCATATATCCGCTCGATCTATGCTATTTTTTAAGCTTTAAATTTTATAATTAAAAATAAAACTACAGTTTAAGTTATCTCAAAGATTTCTTGTATTAAAACCATATTTCTCGACACTATTTAAAAATGTGTTTTACTTTGATTGTTTAGAGCCTCTGTCCAAATAGCACTCAAGATCCAAGATGTTAAATAACATGTTGAAATCGTATATTCTATGCACTTTTCCCGAGAGTGAGCAATGGACATTCAATTTCGTAAGATCCAGGTGCTAGGTGCTGAAGAACTCAAAATATATATTTACAAATTTAAAAGGATCATTTAGTCAATTTTAGTTGGATCCCAAAAACTAAGAAAAAATCCTTCCAATATATCTCTTTTTCCGAAGGGAATTAATGCACAATCTGCTCTTTTGGAGCATGCTTTAAACGCTTCAGAGATCTCAGCTTAAATTTATATATACGATGCTCCTATAGGAGCATGGTATGCATCTATTCTCTCAATTACAAAACCACTTGAGAGACTTTTTCAGTTCAGAAATTTGGCAACCACGAATTACTAGATGACTATTTTCAAAATAAAACAATTGAGTTTCAAGTTTTAAGTTTTTTTTGTTGCCACTTAGACGCGGCTTCAAAAATTGGACGGTCTCTTGTTCAATCCCGAGCCATTATCTTGTCGGAAAAAGAACAAACCTCCCTCTCTAAAATTATAATCTCAAATAATCCTCTAGTTCTATAAATATCTCATGAAAACCCTCAAATCGAACAAAAAAAAAAAAAAGATAATTAACTCACTCCTTAACTCTTGTTTTTTAACTGTCAAATTACAAAATTTACCATTATTTTTTTCCTTAATCACCCTATTATAAAAATCCTGGAAAAACTAGCGTTCTCTTTCTCTTGCTTCCTCCCTCCATCGCTCTCTAGCAACGTCTTTGAATACTTATCTCTCTCATGTCATGAACTACACAAACAAGTTAAAAGAGTCCCGATTTTTATAATGAGATTAATAGAAAAAGAAGAAAAAGAAGAAGGTTAAATGTATACTTTGGATAAAGGAAAATGATTTAAGTGTTGTGTTTTTTGTTTAACTGGGAGGATTTTATAGGACGATGAGATAATAATTTTAAGAGGGGGGATATACATATTTTTCCCTCACACTACACTTGACGCCGATGATCGAAGTTGAAGTAAAGCATGTTTGTGAGAGTATAAATAACCCACGAGCAATAATATTAAACATTTCAATAAAGATTTTAGAGTACCAATGGAAACAGCCCTCTCCATCGGGGGACCTCACTCCTCCCTAGGCTTCACAATCCACCAAGCTCTGGAATAAAACTCCTCAATAATTACATTAAAAATTGGACCCGATTTTCAAGCCCGCATATGTAGAAATGCGGGCCTCTTAATAAATCTATTTTTGAGATGGATTTTAAGACTTAATTTTTAAGGACTTGTTGTAATCTATATCATGGAGATCATGAATATGAAAAAATAAATAAATTTTAAAAATTAATAATAGTAATAATTCTAATAAAAGAAAATTATGACCCTTAATTTCCATTGTTTTTAAATGGAACACCTACTTGCATCAAGCTTTTAAGATGAATGCATGAAACAATTTTCCTTAAAACTTATTAATTTGGTATGTTATTATTCATAAATACTTTTAAAAAATTAAATTCCCTTTTGACATAATATGTAGGGTTATGCTATAGAGGTAGATCCATCAGACACCAAATTCTCTCTAACCAAATGTTGTGAATGAGAGTCATTATGCACAGAACAAAAGCAACACACAAATTGCTCTTTTGAGATTCAAAAGAAGCATCGGCCATCTTTTATTTCAAGCACCACAGGACAAAATTAAAAGAGAGGAAAATATTAAAAAATATATCCAACAGAATAAAAAATGATTCCCCAAAATATAGTGAAGGTCAAGGGCATAAATAACAAAGAAAAAGAAAGGAAGCACGCACAATGGTCCGTCGTGGCCTAACAAAAACAATCAATCATCAAATATCAAAGTAACCCCCACTTCAATGCTTCTTCTTATGTAGTGCTCCCATTTCTGGCTATGGCTTCAACCATGCCATCCTCAAAACTGGCCCTCCAAAAACCAGTTGAAAACGTGTTCAAAATTTTATTAAATCATATAATCAACAGTTTTTTAACAATTAGTAATTCCAACTAAATTACCTTAGTTGCATATCGTGCTTTCTAATCCTATTGACACCTTTGAAAACCGAATCATTTAAAAGATGGATAGGAGCCTTTATTTACCATTGCTTACCCAAAAAACATTATACTGAAGAATGGCTCCATATTGATTGGACAGCTAGCCACTTAATATCCCCCCAAAACAAAACACACATATTCATAAAAGCAAAACTTTGGTTTTGGATTGGAGTGGGCTCAAGGTTAGGTGATTAAGGTGGCAGTGGCAATAACTATATGTGGGGGACTACTACTTTGTTGAACTACCCAAGAAAAAATGAAAAAGAGTTGATGTTTTGAGTGGATAACCAGATATTATAATGTACTATAATCCCACAGGAGCAAAATAATCCATATAGGCATTTGGGCAAATTAACTACTGAATTGACATGTTTTTTCTGTTTTATTTCTTAACTTTGGATCAGAAATTAAAAGCTACGCACATAGATCTGACCTTCTGAAATGTGGGGATTACTGGGTAAATCATGCAATTCCATTAAGTTATTCAAGTTTTTCTCCTCTCATATCCAGAATTTTGGTGTGAGTTTTGCTGAAAATAGCATGTGTGCAATTCTGTTTTTCTGGGAATTTTTTGAGTTTCATCTAAAATAAAACAAGCAGACTTTAAGTAGTTGGGAAGAGGCTCGGATGATAATAATAATTTAATAATAAAGCAAAAAATTATCTGCTTCGCGATGTCTTGTGCAAAACCCCATCTAAGAGTGCTAAAAGTACTTGTAACTTCCCATGACCCACCTCAAAAAAAAAAAAAATCTCAGTACTCACTTTATATGTGCAAACCGTCCAAGATTTTGGAATATGACAATCATTTTTTCTTTTCTAAATTCTCCTAGGGAAATTTATAAAAATTCATGCTTTATTTTTTGTATTTAAAAATAGTTACACTTAAATCCCATTTATTTTTAAGTGCAAGAATTTATTATTATCTCTAATTATAAAATTAAAAGGGTGTGGTTTGCATAAGGTTGTAACCTTAAACAATCAAAGTAAGGTATACCTTCAAACTTTGTGAGATACAATTTCGCTCTAAAAATTTATTAGGATGGTGCAATAATCTATTATTATCTCTAATTATAAAGTTTTTAACTCTAAAATTAGTTCAAAACAAGCAGATTTATAAATGTATGAAAGGTCTTGAAAATGGACCGATTTAGATAATGTGTTGTAAGATGTACTATTTTTAAGACCTGAAATCTCATTTTTTCTATATATATATATATATCCTTGTTGAAATGATCAAGTAGACATTTTTTCAGCATCAAAACAAACTTTTCCAAAAGATTTTAGAGGTGCACTTTCATTTTATATTTTAAGGTGTCAAACTTAAATAAATTTTTTGTTAATTAAAATACACTACACGCTTTCAAAAAGTGAGTGTAAAATATGAAATAATATATTTGAAATCCTAAAATACAATAGAATTTTACTATAAATATCCTATTTTCACATGGTGATTCGAAAATGGAACTAGAATCACAAATAGAAGGGGAATATATCACAATACTTATTCGAGATGAAGTATTTAATATTTGATCTATGTGCAACGATTCCAACTCTTAACTCAAGAAAATATAAGAAAGGGGTTGGGATCATGGTGGTAGCATCCCCACATCCAGTTGCCACATCGTGGTATTCATTCTTACTGCCCAATTACTACCTTCAAAATGTAACTCCCCAATCCATTGAAAAAATGGGTGGGGGCTTGTCTTCCCTACTGAATTACCCAAAAAAAAAATCTAGAATTAAAGTGCACATAATTGCATGAAAATTTTACTAGTTTTTAAAAAGTATTAAGAACTTAAACCAAAATATATAAAGAAATTATCGCTAATATACCCATATTTTTATAAAATCGAAAAAAAAACTCCAATTTTTCAAAACCTCTCCACACCCTTTTGCCTCATTTTTATGATTTTTTAGATGAAAATACCTTTTACGGTAGTCTTTCTACCGTAATGCCATTATAGAATAGTAATGCCATTATAGAATAATAATAATACTCATAGTACCGTAATAATTGATTTACGATACTTAGAGTATCATAATAATTTGAACAAGTATTATGGTACTTGGAGTACCGTAATGGTCTAAAAACATATTGTTGTACAACTTATATGGTACAAATTCTAAAAACATAACACAGCTTGTACCGTAACACAAGAAAAACAAGAATTTATTCTTATGATGTCCTGAGATTCATTTATTCTTTGGTGGGTTGACATCATGTTATTAGTAGATTCTTTTGTTCTTGGTAAACATTGGGAATTCTTTAAATTTTTTTACTTCTTCAATTATCATTGACAATTCTTACAAACTTCATTAGGCTACTTATTTGAAAGATGTCCTTATGTTGTTCATTAAGAAAGTTGTGAAAATTGGAAGGAGATAAACTTTTATTTTCTGTTCATTAAGAATGACCTGCATGCTTCTCACTCTCCTTTTAATCTTAAATGGAAAGGTTCAAAAAAAACATATAGGTGTTGGGTTTATCTGGCCTTTATGAATGTGTAATAAAAACATTTATTAGAGTGAAACATAAACTCAGTAAGAGTGTGGTCTCTCGGAGACCATATTAAAGAAATGATGTTTGTTGACACCGAATTATGTTTGACGATCTAGGCCAGTCGGTTGGAAAACCCAAAGTTTATGGGTATAAAGAAAAAATCGAGAAGTGCATAAACCTATAAACACTGAAGCAAAGGAAATTGAAAAATAAGACGGAGATTCAAAAAATACCACAATGTTAAAACTGCTCCCAGAAAATACAAGACCGGAAAATATTGAAGCAAAAGAAGGTGAAATAGCATAAGCACGTTAATGCTTTTCTTCCTCTGATGATTAACAAGCACCTCATCGGTTACGTAAAAGATAAAAGAGAAAAAGAAAAACCAAGTACCAATTTATTTGGTCGAATTGGTGGTCCCAATGACAGGGAACTCAGCGCAGCATTTGACATCAACTGATGCTGCTCTCAGGCCTCTACGCTTTTTAGAACACTGTTTCCATAATCTGGACGTGAAAACCAAAGAAAGTGGGTCAGCTATAATAACAGTGAGCAAACTTCAGATTAAATTAGTGTTTCTTTTATACAGAATCACAGTCACCCTTCTATATTTTTTATTTCAGGAAGGCACATGATAACTGTCCTTTATTCACCAGTCCTTTATTCACCAGACACCCAGATCACTGAAAGAAACTAATGCATAAAGTAGATTCACAAAGTTCAGAACCTTATGATAAGTTTTAGTCTTGCATTGTCAGCTTCATCTTTCTGATTAACCATTTCAACCTCATTGTCAACATGCTCGATCAATGCCATTGACCTTACTGGTTCTTCATTGGTATTGTTGATTTCCAAGACCTTTGAAGTGCCAAACTCTGGAGCCTCATCTACTTCAGGGAGATACATATGTCCCACTGACTGATCCATTAGGTTATCATCTTCAGTTAATTGGCACTCATTTGTAATTTCCATGGCCACAAGCTGAGAACCATCTTGATCTGAGGCAAACTGGGGTGACTCCACCATATATGTATTGGCTATGAATTCACTATTGATTGGCAATGGTGAACTATTAACCAGTAATGGTGCTTTAAACATTGAGTCATGCTGATTGTCTTTGTAAAAAATGCCAGCATCACTATAATGCATTCCTTCATCCGCTGAATCAACCCATTTAGATTTTATCAAATGTCCAATTTTCTTGTGAGGCTTCTCCATGACATTGCCTGTCCTTTTCTCAACTTGCAGGTGTGTCACCTGCTGTAAAAGATATATAATCAAGAAAAGTTCCCCATCAGACTTGAGCAAAGGTAAAACTGGACCACAGAACCCTATAGGAGGAAATGAATAATGCAAAAAAATTAAAATTAAAGAGGTACACTTCTGAAAAAATATATATAAAATAAATAACAAGGGCAAGTCCTTTCTAGCTCTATAACCTTATTAGAAACAACATCATCAACAACTTTGGCTGACTTTTTAAGGTGAACAAGCCGTGAGCACTTGGTCACATAATCCCTGTCAGCATTAAGAAAGGGGCCTTCCTTCACCATGTAGGCATCTTCAAAGTGTTTAATTAAAGACCCATGATACTGCAAAAGGCTTTCAATATCTTCCCCCTGAGAGTAAAAAAAGAATAGGCAATGCAAGGACTCAGTCAATTTCAATAAACAAACAAAAGCCCAGATAAGACTACAATTGGAGGGACTCACTTCCATGCCTAGGAAGAAGAAGATTATAATTTGAATTTTTGGGAATTTCTGAAAAGTTCAATGAAGAAGTAAAATCAGAAGCATAGGTTGAAGAATGTCTGGGGCAATTAGAATTATAAAATTCGCGAGATTCAGAAATTCTTGCCAAAGAGAAATAAGTTGAACAATCTCCAGCACTAGAGCTTAACTTTTCAGCATTTTCTCCTTAGACATCATACTCATAAAAAATAGGAGGTTGGGACTAGCCTACCTCCTCATCAACCTCATTATCACCCTGCCAATCTTCATTAAGAATCTTTTCTTCTACTGAAGGTCGAAGCTTGAGATGGTCCCAATCATCTATTTCAATTTTTTTGTGGATCACAATGGGAATTATATGAATGGGGATATAACAGTTACGGTGGTTTGTTTCTTCTATGTGGACCAGTTTTTAATAACTGTCTCTTCGATACAAATCATAGAAACTTCTTCCGCATTGCACTATTTCATCAGTCAGAAACCTATCATTCCATGCTGATGATCCTCTAATTTCATGGGAATGAAAGTGTTGCTCAAGGGATTTGTCAGGGATAAAAAAAAGGGGTTCATGCTACCCGAATATGTAAGGAGAAGGGAGAGAATAGCATGCCTATCATTTCATATTCAAAATAATTGCAGCCTTTACATCTTGTACTCCTGATTGGAATGTTTCCAAGAAAATTTTCTTCAAGGGTAATAGGCTGGCCATTACTGAGGAAACAGTTTTTTGCTCAAAGGAACCCAGTTGTTGAAATATTGTTTGATAATTTATTTTAAACTCGGGCTCAAAAATAGACTAAGACTTCAAGATTTCAATTGTGAAGTAGAAAATATACAAATGAGTAAGCCTTTGCTTACAAAATGCATGGGCAAATCTTTTATCAGACGATTAAAATGAAGTTTTCCGATTTCATCAATTTCTGTTTTACAGTGAAAGCAGGCTGATCATAGTGATACCTAGGAATTATGGAAATGAAGACTCCTATTCGCAAACCCAAGCATAATTATGCATCACACGATGTACATATATATTGACTCATGAGCATATTACTCATTCATCTATGCAAAGTAATTTGGAAGAATATAATATACCTTGGCAAAGTGAGCATGCATCAAGCATGCAAGTAAGCTGTCTTTCTGGCAAGTCGGAAAAAGGCGATAAAGTTACCCATCCAGCAAGCTCTGAAACCATATAGCTAAAATGCATCAACCTTCCCAAAATATCTTCAACAATGAAGAAATAAAAGAAGAAGACCTTGCAACAGCACGAGCAAACAAGACTTCAGGCAAATTTCTTATTTCAGGAGTCATCTTTGCTAGATCAAGGGAGAGTTCTGCAGGCTCCACCTAACAAAGATACCAACATGACAACATAAAACCATCAAACTAATATTCAAGTACGAATCTTACAATTACTCCAGAAAAATATACCATAATTGAGCATAGTATGATAAAAATAGAACAAAGCCATAAACTGTCTGGACAACAGACAAAAAAGCCTAAGGAGAACCATACACCATACTGCATTATCGTGTACTTTCCGAAGATAAATTACATTGTAGCCTGTGTGCTTGTCTAGCTAAGAAGAGCATAATAGCCCCTGAACTCCTCAGTAGGCACACTATTTTTATTCTTTCTATGGTCATCATACATTTGAAACAGCTCCACCGATGTCTTGTTCATTTGTTCAATATTGAGATGTGCTTCAAAGCCCTTGGAGAATCCCTCTCCCTCTGTGTACTCACACAGCTCATGCATGGCTATAATATGAAACCTTATCTGGCACAAGCGGGCATAAAATTGTTGAATTGTTGTGGCCAATATATGAAATGCATCACTATAAACTATGGTCATCATGTCTCACATTGATAAACAATAGTAATCTGGTAAAGGCAGAAACCTTTTTTTTTTATTAGGGGGTTGGGGGAGGAGAGAGAGAGAGAGAGAGATAGGCAGAGAGAAAGAGACCTTTTGTTCCTGCATTAATAGTGCATCTCGGTTGAAGATATGTTGCTTCCTTAGGTCCATTCGGATTGCTCTCATCCTATCCCACAAGAAGTTATACAGGCCAACAATTGGTCATCATAAGGCTGATTCATGCAAATTTAGAAGATAATTTACAGTCTTCTGCAAGACTGGCATGGGCCGTATCAAGTGAGCTTCTCTGTCGGCTGTCCTATTATACTGAACTTACCAGGAAAAAGATATTAATGATGTTTTCCATTCAACATTAATCAAATGAAAGTATACTAAAACGATGGACAGTATTCGAGAGCATGGGAACATCAGAACATCACAGGGCCCTATTGTTGAGTCCCACTCTCTACATCTGCCAATCATTTTCACTGGAAAAAGATGACAACAACTGACAATGGTTTTTCATAGTCCAACAGATCATAGTTTAAAATCCTGCAAGTTGGTCAAAAGCAGACCTTTTTCACAGCCAAAAATTTGGATGTTTGGTTTCTATCTCCGTTGAGATGTTCATACTTGTCCAGATCACCTTTGTGCTCACGCTCTTCCCTTTCGGGTTCTGATAAAAGAGGAAAGAAACCACCACATAAGGCAAAATTATCAAACAGAATACATTCCAAGAAAAACCAAATAACAATAACATAGTAGTAAAGGAATTATATGACAATGAATGAAGTATGGTCTACAATACTCCAAAGTGACTCTACATCACACATGTCGAATGGAAGCTCAAGTTTAGCCATAATGGAACCCATTGGGAAAACACATGGGTGGAGCTAATGTCCACCATACATCATCAAGGATGGATGGTGGATACGCCTTCCAAGTAGTGCATGCTATGTTGCATTGAACTATGTGTACTCTTCCAACTTGCTAAGCATTCTACTGCAACCAATAAAGAAAAGCAGGCAGTGGAAGAGAAGATGCGCATTTCAAGTTACTCAGGCTATGAAGGCAAGAAGGCATAACAAAGACAAGACATTAAAAAATTACAAAATGATTTCAAAAGAATTCTGGAGATTTTCAAAAGCTCTGGTGAAATGGAGAAACTCCCCTTTCATCTTTACTCAAAGGATCAAAACTACCTGATTCTTTCCCAAATGGCAAATATCTATAATCTCAGACTTCCTGTATGTGAAAACACTACCCAAGCTTTTCCAGAAAATAAAACTTACGAAAAAAACACATGAACAAAAAAGAGAAGATTTCAAGCTACTCAAACCGAGAGACGAGAAGGCATAACAAATTATGGGAAGTTAAAGAAATTACAACATACTAAGAATTCTATTGGGGAAATGGAGAAACAGACTTTTCTCTAAATGATAAAACTACCTTGACATTAATGCCATTTACCCCTAGTTGGGAGAAAGTGGATGAGAGATGGTCACTGACCATTTCACCCTACTCCACCATCATACCTCGAATTTGCCGGTTTACGAAAACTAAGGTTAATTCAGTGATAAGTTTGGAACCATACCCATTTGCAATTATAACTAAATCAATGATATAACAGTAGTTCACCGATCAGAAATGAGGTATGTATAGCAAGCACGCACAACGTGCACACACACACAGAAAATAACATACCTGGACACATATCAGGACGAAGCCCAGCCACCCTGTAAGGGCCCCGGATCAGATAAGGGGGAAATAGTCCCTGCAATTGGCCTAGATTTCTCTCTTGGATTTGATAGAGCTTTATTTCCCATAGTTCTAGAGGTTGAAAAATCAGGACTATATTCTATGTTCTCTTTTATTTCATCTTTAAAACGATCAAGCCGCCTAGCTTTTGTTTGCAGTTCCCTGCACTCAAGAAAGCAGTTGAAAATAAATTTTATTGAATTGGCAGCAGTTCAAAAAGTTCAGCAAACTATAAATAATTATTAGGAGAAAAGTTCCCATTAGAAAACTTAACTTTCCATCTCATTGCTAGCAGAATGAGAAGAGCATGAAGTAACCATCCTCATGAGGATTAGAAGGTGATCTGGTCCTTTTGGAAGCTTGGGATCCAGCAGCCAAAGGTGGAGACTTGGTTCCACTATACCATGCATCAATTGTGATGCCCATAAGGAGATGTTGATTTGCGTTCAGCTTGTGGAGTGGTATCGACTAATGAAGGCTTCAGCTGATTTCCATTTGATAGAGCAGACCTGGATAGTAAAAGTAAAAACATTAAGAAAAAAGAAGACAACTAGGTACACTTGATCATATATTTACCAACAGAGAGAGGGATAGCAGCGCTGCAGCAACCCAATCAAGTCCAATAACAAATGGATAAATGATACGAGAAGCATCTGTATAGTTATAACTTATAACTTATAAGATTTGTATGGTTTCTGCAAACTGCCAAGAAAAAGATGGTGAATTTTGTAGATATTGTCCATTTATTTGTGTATAACATGCTTATTTTTGTGCATTTGCATTTTCACTGCAGTACTAAGAGCATCTGTGTGCATGACTTAAATCAATACAAAATGGAAATCATGTTTAAAGATGCATGCCTTGATCCAAAATATTATTTTCAATTATATTAATAGGCATAGCCAACATGTGTTCTACATATATCTATCCGAAATATAAACTTTATGGAGCTTTTCCCTGTAAAGATGCACCTCAAAATCTATCCGAAATGTTGTTTTAATGTTGAAAACACCCTCTTATCGATCATCTCAACATTGAGATGTATGAATATGAAAAAAAAAAAAGTTTTTGAGTCCCAGAAACAGTGCATTTTGCAACACATTTTCTAGACCGTCCATTTTTATATATTTATGGATCTACTTTATTTTAACCATTTTTGAAATTTAAATTTTTTTAATTAGGTATGAAAATAGATTTTAAGATAATACTAAGAATTGTTTATAACAAAATTACATGTTATGATAAAATTTTAAGGTGCGGCTTAATTGGATTGTTTGAGGTTGCAACCTTATAGAAACCTCAACCATACTTATATGGTTTTGTGAGTTTTAATGATTTTTTCTAGCTTTCTCTATATTTCCTTTTTTTTTAAAAAAAAAAATTCTATTCAATTTATTTTTTAACATGCAAAAAAACATTTTTGTTCTATAATCTTTTATAACTTTTCCCACCGTTTGTATTTTCTTCTTTTTTTTTTCCCGTATTTAGCAACTTTTCACTAACGTTTTCCTTGTTTTTGGGAAGGGTTTTGTGCTTTTTCATCAGTTAAACGCAAACTCGAGCAAGTCGCTTCAGAGCAGGCCGAGTGACCCACAAGCAAGTTCAAAAACTTCATTTAAAGCATTTTTAGCATAGTAAAGTGAAAAGGAAACCATAACTAAAGAAACGACACAGAGCAATTTGATTTAAAATTTCATGAAATCAAAAGCTCAAACAAGAAAAGGATGATCTTTCTAGAGTACACACCTAGCATGAAAGGGGGTGAAGACAAAAAAAAATTAAAACCAACAAGAAAAGGTGAATTAGTTTTCCCACATGTTCTGTTTCTGGTAAACACTAAAAGAAAAAGCCTTTTCGAAAGAACTAAAGCAACTTTCTGAGGCACGTTTGGATAAAAGGAAAGGGGAGCTATTTCCTCATAAAAAAAATGAAGATCTGAAGAAATCTAATGAAGACTAGTTTTGAAACTACGTAGTTAGTGTCAATTTCTTTTCAAATATAAAAGGTTTATAAAAATGAAAATGTAGGAACATCATGCCAAGACGTTGGAAAATTAATGCTCGAAAAATTCAAATCAATTGTAACATTTTCCATTCATAACATTTTCTTATATCTTTACCTTTTTATACTAACTTTACCATATTTTTTAAGCACTTCTCCATATATTCCACCGACTCAAAAAGCGAGTCCAAAAAGCAATATAACTCGAAACACCTCTACAAATCATGAAAACAAGTTAATGTGTTATCAACAAGTCATCATGACCCAGACCCGAGGAGTTGGAAACTCGGCAAATTCATAGAACCTGGATTAATGCCCCTAGCAAACTTCAAATTTTCAGTGCTTCAGAATAAAAACCATAACAGGTCAGTGCATATTATGAATGAGATGATTTAATCGAGAAAGAGATGATTGAATCAAAATAATTCCTTCTTAAGTTTTATTTTTATCAGGGGGGGGGGGGAGGTAATATGAATGTTCTACCATGTTCCATCGACACACTAAAAGGGATATATCTATCCAGTGTGGAAGTAGGATAACATTTCGGAAGGCCTTAGTACTTATCACTTCTTGGGTCGTAATTGCTATCTTATTAGAACCTCTACGGGGTTTCAGCCACCCTCTCTCTCTCCTCTTTCTCCCTCTCTTCCCCCTCTTCTTCTGTCGTCTTATATATAAACTGCATACAGTGTAAGGGGAGTCTATAACCCCATTTTGATTTTTTTGGTATATGGTCGTAAGACCCATTCTTTTTTACCAAGGACCTCGGCTCTAAGGCCTCCCTGCATATCACCTTGCACCTCTCTTCTCTCCATCAATACAATGGTCAACAATTCTAAAAAAAAAATTGCTATCTTATTAGGAGCAATCAATCACTTGCAAATAACTTCCCTAAAACCCTTATGCCCCATTTGGTTCCTTGGAAATGGGTATCCTAGGGAGATGCCTCTCCTAGTGTATCCTGAAATTGGCATCTCCTAGAATATAGGTGTTTGCTGCTTGTATAGCACCTAGTAATAAACTTGAAAGATGCTTGTCCACTATTTGGATTGCTGGAAAACATGTCTCCCAAGCATTATAGAGTATAATAATATGATATTACATATATTATTTTATATTAAATATACTACTTCTTGTATATAATATATATTAGTTCTATATTATTATATTAGATATCTATTATAATAAACAAATTACTAATATTAGTAATATATAACTGATTATAATAACAATATATTAATTAAAATAATATATCTTATTTATTATTTAGATACATATATTAATTATAGCCGATCCCAATTAATTAAAAAAAAGCTATGATGTTGATGATAAATATATTAATTATAATTATTACAACCTTAGGGTTTAAGGTTCTTTTTTCAGGATGACCTGAACCTACTACATTGCTCTCGTAGTCTCCTAGGATCTGAATTTCCCCTTCTTTCCATTCTACTGAAGCACCCTCTTTCATTTCTCTATGGACAAGCTCCGCCCACCCGAAGGGTGGGCTTCGCTCGACACGTTCAATGACCATCAGTTGCTTTCTAGTAAAAAGGTTC
This sequence comes from Amborella trichopoda, assembly GCF_000471905.2. The sequence continues at coordinate 2,395,973 of NW_006499801.1, forward strand.
CTTGTTCCTTTGTTTTTGTTTTGTTGTTATAGCTTATTGCTTCACAGAGACCCTAATCACTGATCGTACTTCCTTGAGAGCCTCCTTCAAGTTCCTCGCCTCAAATGAGGAAGACTAGAAGGCGGTTGCTTCTACTTTCTGAGCCCTAAGCTGCAGCGAGTGAGGGAACAAGGCGAGTAAGGCGAAGACGAATCCAAGCTACTACCCCTGATCCTCGAGAGAGGACACCCACTGGAATACCATTCCATTGCTCCGCAAGTTTTTGAGGCCTGCGGCTCTCTTTCAATTTCTCGGAATATCAATTCAACCTATATCGGTGGAATTGGCATTTACACAAAAAAGGCTTACAACGTGGAAATCAGTCTCAATGCTGAAATGACACTCCTTGCTGGGGAGGACATCCAAAGAGCATTTACGATCGATTTCCATGGAAACGGGTCTCCAGGATATCCATTTCCAAAGGAACCAATCAAGTCCTAAAAGAAACTGTGCCTTCAAAGTGAACTCCCATGCATCTAGTTACAGACCTGCTGCTCCATAAAACAGTATGCAACACCCCCTTTCCTTCATGACATGGGTTTAAATGCCTAACCTCATGTTCCCAAATACAAGTGTCCTCCAAATTCCAATTGATCAATGTGCTCGACCGAGCACTCCATTTTATCAAATCAAAGTTAGCCATGATAGCAATAAAGATGCTTTATAGTGGAGACAAGTCATTTGATTGAATGGCCACATATGTAACTACTTGGGCCAATCCTTGGAATTTCATTAATAACTTCCTCTTGATATCAGTAGTTTCTCAGAAAATGACACATTTGGCATGTCTGTCCTGTACCTAACATATAAACTGCATAATCTTTTATATCACTGAAAAATTTCAGCAAATTATCTCGAAAGAATCATGCTTCATAACACCACCATATATGCATGTTAAACAAATACAATCCCCTGGAAAGCTAGTATAGATAAATTTCAGTCAATGATGCTGCATCCACAGCCTGAAGCTTGATTCTGAGAAATGAAGATTGGGGGTCTCACTTACTTCACTGAGCCATCAAGTTGGTTGGTGGGTATTAAAGGGATACTTTGTAGGAACTCCAGTTAAAAGGGAAAAGAATACATAACAAAAAGATAAAAATAAAAGGGAGGGAAAGACCCGCAATACGAACATGTCATGTGTTCTACATATATCTATGTGTTGTGTAACCTCATAATGTTTATTTGTTGAGCAGCATGGGCTAAGACATCTAAACATTAGCTACGGCCTCCAATCCTTGTCCTCTAACACTCACTACCCCAACCTCATAATGGGCTAATAAAAACCTAAATGATGCAGAGATGGCGTAAAATTTTCAAATTTTCTAGGGATAATAAGGGCTAAGTTGTAGTCAGTAGTTCTAAGTTACATTCAGATCAGTTCTTGGGTTCTATGAAGAGTCTCAGTTGCCTAGGTCCCTTGTCTTAGTTGTTTAGGTTTCCTTATGTAAGTTGATTTAGGTTCCTAATGTGTTTGAAGCTTTAATCAAGATTAGGATTGGATCCAGTCCAAGTAAGATAGGAGTAGGAGGCAAGAGGTATTATGCATACATGTAAAGTGCCAATGGCCAGATAACGATGGATTCCACAAAACACAATACCTGCCATCCCTTCCGTCTATTCATGCCAATCCATAAGAATCCTAAAGCCTACTCACATAATCCATCATCAACCCAAATATCCTTCATCCCTTTTCCTTAACATCATCCCACTTACCCAAACCCCACTTTCACCCAACCAATTACACTCTGAGCCTTACATCACTAAATCTATTGGTATTCGTAGGGGAATTCAGAAATGTTTTCATTACTGACACTTTCACCTCCTATATTAATTTATTTATTTTTTTTGGATCAGCCAGCTATTTCACCACCCTGTCAAAACCTATTTTAGCACTGTAAAAACTAACCCATGTTATACGGCAACATTTTTTCTTTATTATATGTATCTCTTTAATCTCTATTTTTTTATGTTTATCTTTTATTTCTCTCTCTCATTTTTTTAATATTTATCTCTTCTTCTCTCTATTTTTTTAAGTGCCATATAACATAGGTTAATTTTTACGGTCGTAAAATGGGTTTTAGTTTTAAGTAGTTTTTACAATACTTACAATGTTGTAATTGGCTTCCATAGTTTTACAGTACTTAAAGTACTGTAATGCTAATTGAAATTATTATGATATTTTAAATATCATATAAAATGATACTTATTAAAGTATTACAATAACGTAATATATTTTTAAAGTATTACAATATTTCTATTAATGCATTTAGGGTAGAAAGAATACCACATTTTTATCCCAGTAAAAATTGGAAAAAAGGGTATGGATAATATTTTGGAAAGTTTGTGATTTTTTTCAATTTTGTTAAAATTAAGGTATATTAACGATAATTTCCAAATATATAAATATATTCTTCAATTTTGTATATCTCATGGATAATTTGATAATTTTTTGAAATGGAAAAAAATTATATCGAGCAGATCTCTAAGCGTACAGTATGCTGCCGCTGGAGTACGGTCCACCCGCTCATGAAATTGGAACTTCGAAAGTCGTAAGGAATCCAAATTCCCCGCCGCCACAGAGCCCGCCCCCGCCATAATCATCTCTCTCTCTATAAAATGAAACCATCTCTCTCTAGCGCTCTCTCCCTTTGTTTGGCACCGACCAGCTAAGAGCTTCTGCGTTCCCGGTAATGGTGAGTTTTCTGCCATCTTTCTTTTCGCATCGCTCTATCTCTATCTCTATCTCTGTCACCAATGAATAGCAAGACACGCAACTCAGAATCTCCTAGTGCATTTGTCTAAGTTATCTTTTCTGATAACCAATAGGGTTTTTTTTGGTAGCAATGGGTATATTTTCTTCCTTTTATTGAGAAGCCCGGGATCTAAATTTTTTTTTTTTCTTGGTGGAAAATTATGTCTTTTTATTTTGGTTGATTGATCTGCCTTCTCTCTATCTCTCTGTGTTACTGGACGAGTCTTATATCAGGTTTGTTTCCCATTCGAAATCATGTTTTGATTGGTGATGTGAATGTGATGTTGTTGTCTTTTGGACCCCCATTTCTGTTACAGATGAAACCATAATCTAGATTCAGCTGTGTTTCATATTTTGCGTTGAATACATTTATGGGAACAACGTATAGATTTATTTATTTGTATCCATGTTTTCATTCATCACGGTACTTAATTTTTCATCAATTTATATATTTTTATCATTATATGTATTATTTTGTTAACTGGAAAATTATCAGATCCCCCCACTCCCCGCCCCTCCTCTCTCCGAGTGTCTTTTTTCAGCCACTAGCTGATGGAACATTATCAGCCCAACGGCCCAAATTAATCTGAAATTTAATCTGGTCGGATGCAAGATTGTGTTGGCTATTTCTTTTTTTTATTTTTTATGAATGTGATGGGGCACTGCACGGTGTTGGTGTACCCAAAAAAAAAAGAAAAGCAAAAAATGGATGAAAATACTCCCACAAGTTCACCAACAATGGCGTGGTATTTTGGTCCTTTTTTTGTATGATTTTTTTATTCTTATTTGGTCCACCTAGTGGAGGCGCTCATGTTCCCACAATCCAGGTCAAATGGAATTAAAAAAAAAAAAATGTTTATATACACTGTTCATCAGACCTATCAAGATTAAATATGGGCCCTTGGCTGATACTTTTATGTTGGCCAGCTGGCTAACAAAATTGTTTTACACATGCATGCACACAGATGTTACATGGTGATCAGTGTCAATCTATGCATAACAGGCTCAGTAGTAACAGTAGAATATAACTGTTCTCCATGGTATTGGATTTTAGAAGAATGATTTGTTTTACATATTGCACTATAATTTTGCTACATTCAACCGATAATGGATTTTATTGGTATCCTATTTGGCTGAAATAGTCTTTAACTTATTCTAAGGCATTGATGATAATTACCAGATGCAATGCAATCTGCGCCCAAGTGATACAAGAAATATCTAAGCATTCTATGACTGATCTTTTGTTTGTTGATGTTTATGACTTTCTGTATGCTACTTGGTCGGTCCTTAATCATTGTTATAGCTGTTCATAAACTAGTTTGGTTGCTTGTGCTGTTCAATTTATGGTTTATTAGTACATTGTAAATGCTGTTATTTTTGTAACTTGCACAATGTTAAAAACTTAAAACACTATCAAGATAACTTTCAGACTATACCTATGATGGACATTTGAAGTTTGTGAACCACAATTGGTCTGTGTTAGGTGTCTTGGGCACTAGATTTAGTTTTCACATGTATTTTAATTTTTAAATCCCACACTAATTTTCTGGCATATTTCGATTTTCGTTTCAGGCTGAGGATGCATTCCCAAGGTGTTGATGTAGTTTTGCTGGTTGAGGTTAGAGTTATGGAATATTTTTTGGACTAAGGTGCCTTCTACTCTTTTGGAGATGGAGAGAAGTTTTATGATAGCCTCCACATCTGATATTTCATGTCCTTGGACAAGGAGCATTTCATTTCTGAAAGATAACCAATTCAAATCAAAAAGTAGGTTTAGGCTTCAATGTATAAAAAAGCAAGACCGTGGTAATGTATGGCATGCGGATGGAGTGCTAAAGGTTCCCAGTCCTCTGATGCTTGGGCATCTTGGAGAAGCTTATTTTGGAGAGACTCACTTTGGCAAAGAGACGGTTTTAGCTCGCAAACTCGTGAGGACCTTGTTGATTGACAATTACGATAGTTACACATACAACATATACCAGTATTTGGCTGTTATAAATGGGGGTAAGGCTTTTCATTTATTAGTGAATTGTAAATTTGGATTGTTCCTTTCACTAAAATTTTATGCAATGCTTTTGGAGTTCTCTTGTATTTTATTTCTCTAAAAAATGAATTTTTTTGGAGTTCTCTTGTAATTTCTCTCTCTAAGACATGAATTTTTATTATTTCATACTTCAGATCATGGTGAGTTTCAAGGTTTTTGTTGGAGGTCGCTTTCTTAAATCCTGTCTACTTCGTATTCTTCTTTGTCATTCCAAAAACTTTCTGATTTATGTGTCTACATCTAGCAAATATCATTACTTTTATTTTCTTATTTTAGATGATACTAAAATTCGTATCTGGATTGAGCTAGCAGCTGCGACAAAGCTACGTGGTTGTTCTAAAATCTGTATTATTCATTCTATAGTGCGTTATATATCTATTTGGCCTGCTTTGGAAGAGGTGATGGGAACAATTTTTTAAGAATAAAGGTGATGAGAACATTATTAGCTACTGTGACCCACTTCATAAATTGTTGTTTCTGGAGATTGATTTGCTTGAAATGTTTCAGTCTTTAATGAAAGGGACAGTATATAATGAGATCATTTACCTTTAGTACAAGGTGGTCACAATTGATCTCGACCATTGGATGTAAAATTGAGTGGCTGCATTTATTTCATTGACCAAGCTTAAAGTTCAAAAGAAATTTTCTGGAACTTTGTGACACACCCAAGCTATATTAGATTTCACATCAGATAGTTGTGAGTAATTGTGAATTTGTGACTATACAAAGGTAAATGGTCTCATTGTATGCCTCCCTTATTGAAATGATGCCAAAATTTGCAATTGTTTCTGGAGATTGATTTGCTTGCAATGTTTATGTCTTTATGGAAATGATACCAAAATTTGCAACTTTTTATTTTTGTTTTTGTCTGTTGTGTAGTTCCTCCCGTGGTGGTGCGCAATGATGAGTGGACATGGGAGTACATTTGGCAATGCTTATATCAAGAAAGGGCTTTTGATAATATTGTTATATCACCTGGCCCAGGTTCTCCTACATGTATGACAGACATAGGTTGTCAGCTGCATTACATCTAAAGCATTTGCAAATGTTCTTGTTTGTCATTTGTTTTGGTTTTTCATCTACTTGTTTTGAGTTTCTTATCCACAATTGCAATCAGAAATTTGTTGGGTTTTTTATTGATTAATGTATGAGGTGATCACAATAATGGATAATCTATGTGCAGGAGTTTGCTTGAAGATCCTGCTCGAATGCAAAGATATTCCAATCTTGGGTGTTTGTCTAGGCCATCAGGTGTGCCTTGTATTATATTAAATGATATTTCTTTCTTTGATTTTGAATTTGAAATGTATGTTTTATGCCTTAATGAGGTAATGTAGGTCATTGAATTGAAATGGATTTTTGTTCTAACTAAAATTTTGCAATGGATATGCTTTAACAAGTCAATTTGGCTGATTGACTATAACTTGGATCCACAAGTAGGGTGGATCCACTAGTAGGGCCATGATTAATAAGCCATGTTATCATCTTCTTTGCCTTCTCTCTATTTATGATGTTCCTTTCAATGGATGGCTATCTTCATGACTTGACCTGCTAATGAAATTTTTTTTGAAAAACAACAAAAACAACAAGGAAAAAGCCGAACACTAGCAATAACTTGGAGAAACCTATGGTTTCCTCCTTACCCAAGCTAGGGTTCCAAAAGCCTTTGTTTTTCTTTCTTTTTCAATTCTAAATATCACGTGGAATGACCCCCTCAAGGCCATACCAGCTCTTATATATTATAATTAAATATTTAAAGACATTAAATATCCATGTATTAATTAATATGACTCAAAAAGTCCTAACATAAACACAAAATTTGCAATATGATAGTTTTACCACTGTGAACAATGACCTATGCACAATACTCGTGAATAGTACCTGTGAATAGTAACCAGCAAATAGTATGATAAAGATTAGAAAAAAAACACTAGAATCCTAAAAAAATTTTAAAAAAATAAGTTCTAAAGGTTCAATTAAAATATACATCTTTTGAAATTAAAAAATGTTAAAAATAGGAATGATTTTTCCCTCCATTGCCTACTCTATTAAATATGCCACATCAATAGAATTGGAGAATTATTTAAGTATTACTGCAAACAATTAGCCATTCACCCTCAAGTTAAAAGAATATCACCGAGATAAATTTTGCCTGAAATAAGATCTGGGAGCATATATCTCATGATAACTGTAGCAGAGGGTACAAAATGGAAGTTTGGAGTAACTGGGAACATGCTTCTTATGATTATGTGTAATGGATCGGGTGACTTTTTGCAGAAGGCTTTCTGTTTGCCTTTTGACAATTCTAAGTTATTACAGGCTTTGGGATATGCTCATGGTGCTCATATAGTGCATGCGCCTGAACCAGTTCATGGTCGTTTGAGGTATGGGAAAATGTCAGCGTAATTTTCATTTTGTTTGTTAGCACAAAAAACCCCAATACCTTATGTTCAATTTTTTTTTTTTTCAGTGAAATTGAACATTCAGGTTGCAATTTATTCGATGGCATTCCCTCTGGCCAAAATTCAGGGTTCAAGGTCAGTTAGATTCATATTCTTAAGATAACTTTTATACACTTCCATGTACAAGAACTATTGTACATGCATACACACATACATACATACAACACATATCTTTATGTATGTATTTCTTTTGTTTTTATGTATGGATACGTGTATGTGTTTATACATTTACATACTTATGTATATGTATATCATTCATCATCATATATAAAAATAAAGATGCATGTATATGTGTATCATTACCTCACATATTTTTATACATTGTATCATTACCTTTCACTTGTGGTATTAAACTCTGATCTTTCCAAAAAATAAAGATGCATGCATACTATGTACAACAACTATATTGCTATAGTAGTTCTCCCAATGAATTTTGGTAAGATGTTAATTCTGATACATTATGATCAGGTTGTACGCTATCATTCATTAGTGTTAGATCTGGATTCTCTTCCTATGGAACTTATTCCTATAGCATGGACATCTACTGGTACTCATCCTTTTCTAGAGAGTGAGAAATCTGATCCACTAGGCATATCTGAGAGTAAGAAAGGAGATCCGCCATCTATTAGCCCAGAAAATAACGGAAGACATCAGTATTTTAAGGTCTCAGAAAAGGTGCAAGGAAAAAAAGTCCTCATGGGTGTGATGCACTCCACCAGACCTCACTATGGGGTGCAGGTGTGTTTTAGCTATTGTGTATGGTTTCGTTGAGGGCTACTTCTGGTCTACATGATAAATTTGTTTTTTTTTTTTTTTTTCAGTTTCATCCAGAGAGCGTTGCCACTTCTTATGGGAAGAAACTATTGGAGAACTTTCGGAATATCACCATTGACTATTGGCTAAACCCAAGCAGGAAACATCAAAGAAAGGTTTACAATAGTGGTAAACTTGAATCTTTTCATGTTTCCTATCCTTTTAGATTTTTATGCTATGCTTTTTCCTAGGGTTATACATGCATGCTCTGCCTTTTTGAAATTGTGCATTTAATGAAAAGGCCCATTTAATGGTTTTACATGTTGCATGTTGCATTTATATTGTCCCCTTGATGAATAAAGTTAAATTATGGTGTATGTAGGTGTTCCCCACATGTCATCCACAAGAAGCTTTCCCAAGCCAAAAGCTGCCAATTAAAATAAACTCAGTGGTAAACCATTTCAGCAGTTGCACCCTGCTGGAGGGTTCCCATAATACGACAGCTTGCAGATCTTTGAAGTTGCATTGGAGAAAGCTAAAGGATTTGGCATCTCTAGCTGGTGGCTCAAGAAATATTTTTTGTGAACTGTTTGGGGATCAGAAAGCTGAGGACACTTTTTGGTTAGACAGCTCTGAAACAGACCAGGTAAAGGTTTATCCTACTATCTTCCTGCAACTGGATTGGTCAATCCTTAATGTAGACTTCCAATTAATATGTGTTTGGCCTTTTCACTTAGTGTGTGTCTTCTACATAGGCTAATATCTTGAGAAAATTTCGTACAGACCCCTAATTTCCTATCTTATTTCACGGTAGACCCTCCTTCTATTTTTCTTTCAAGCGGCATAAAAAAACCCTCAATTATTTCACTGTATCCCCGCATCTCTTCTCTCCCACGTTTATTCACTTTTGGCTGCAAAAACTAGCCTCAACAAATTGTTTTATTCCATCTCAATCCTAAAAGTCTTTTTAGGGTTAAAACGTTAGTACGTAAAATTA
>NW_006499801.1:2405123-2435855 GCF_000471905.2 Amborella trichopoda
AGGTTACGGTTAGTTAGTAGTACGTAGTAAGTAAGTAAGTAAGTAAGTAAGTAAGGAAGGAGGAGGTAGGTAGGTAGGTAGGTAGTAGTAGTAGTGNGTTGTTTTTTTATGCTGCTTGAAAGAGAAATAAAATGAGGGTCTACCGTGAAATAAGATGGGGAATTAGGGGTCTGTACGAAATTTTCCCTAATATTATTGTCTCCAAAGGTCTCAAATATTAGAATGGTTATTTTATGTAGCATCTACACATGGCACTCCTTATCTCTTTCTAGAGACCATTTATGAACATGTTCAGGGTCCTTTTTCTCATGATTTTGGTTGATGGTGGTTCTGGTAAACTTATTCATTAACACCAGTTTTTCATATTTCTAATAGGGAAGGTCACGCTTTTCATTTATGGGTGGTAAGGGTGGATCACTTTGGAAGAGAATTGCTTTTCGGCTCTCAGACCAAAGGTCTGTATCTTTCAAAGGAGAACAATAAGAGAATATATTGTTTCAACTCAAAACTTTTGACCTTCAAAGTTTTCTTATAGTATCATAGATTATGCTGCCTCTCATTTGCATTTGTCCTCATTTTATTAATCGACTTGAAAATTATGGAATTACTTGACTTGAGTATTCCTTGGTACAAGTGCTCAAGGTGGTGGATCCATGTTGATTGATGATGGTCAAGGTTCTGTTCGAAGCATGTCTCTAAAAGATGGTTTCCTTAATTTTTTGGACCAGGTAACTTCTGTTATGCGAAATTGCTAAGTTCTTTCCGTGCTAAGAAAACCTCCTTTTGGAATATTTCCTTGATAAATGTGAAAGCATTCTGCAATGTGGCTAACAGGTCCATTCCTGCATCCATCCATAATTATGCAAAGAAAATATATTTAAATATGTACATGCGGGACGCATGTACAGGTACACACATGTATATCTAATCTTTTATTTATATGTGTTAGTAAAGGAATAATGATTAAAGTCAAAACTCAATGAGGACATTAAGGAACGTAAAATGAAAATCATATCTGGATATGCTTATAAAACACTGTAGTTAATCAATTAGACACCTAGTTTGTTTCTGTTGCCTCTAGATCAATAGTAAATCAGCCTTATAAAATGATTAAAGTCCTGCTCCACATTCCCAAACCGAGGGATGCCTCTTTAACCCTGAATTCTTAAATCGCTTTTGGAGTATTCAATGGATACTCAATATATGATGAGACAGTGACTCAATCTTCAACTCCACGAGGTTCACATAACGTAAAACAGTCATAAAATTGTGTTTCTGTGAATTTATAGATGTATGTCTGCAAAAAACTACATATTTTAAGTTATATCTATGTTAAAAAATTACAAGGCTCGAATAAGGTAGTGGGGACCAGTACTGTAACTCCATCCCTGAAAGGCCAAAACATTCAGTTGCCACATCTGAAATTAACTTTGGCTGCTGTGGATTCTTATGGAGCTAGAGTGCCTCGTGATTCTTAGAACAAGTGATATCATTTGCTTTATCCTGAATTTGGAAAGGTTATGCGCCTCCTCATAATTTAAGTTTGTATGGTTATTTTGCTCAACTATATAGAGCCTTCTAGGCAGTCTATGAATAGTTGCCTGACCTTATTTTAATTCTACACCGGTTTTGAACTGATGCAATGTTTTAGAAGTTGAGGTCATGGTGTTATTCTGCATCATGGCTTTATGTTAGTTGTCTTTGGAGACAGAATGATGTGGACATTGCTTCATTTAGTTTGGCATTTATATCATCATCATCGTCATCATCATTATTATCATTATTAGTGAAATGTACATACCTTTTTTCCCAATTCTACAAGTTTCTCCACATAAAGCCCCCATTTGAAAAATTGTTGTTTTGTTGTTATCCACCCCTCTAGTCAACCTTCAATGGCATTTAAGACCAAACTGTCCCTCTTCAGTCAGCCAATTAAATGATACAAAATTTAGCTCCTCTCTCTTCCTGGGCTTCTTTTTTTTTTCTGGATGCAGCAAACAAGTTAGCAGAGAAGTTGAAGCTAATTCTAGTAAATTCCTAAATCCAAATGGTTGCCACCCAAATGTGGTCATTTTTTTGGTTGGCCGGCCATGGTTAAGGGTTCGCTTGAGAAACAGGGGAACACAAGGAATTCTCAGCAAGTTATGGGTTTTCCAGCCAACTCTGCTAACCTGGACTTTCCATGTATAGTCCAGAGCATTTTTTGGTCCTGAAATTTTGGGTTTCTCCCTTTGAAACTGGGTCTCTCTCTCTCTCTTCATTGTGCTTTTGGGTTTGTATGTTGCAGCATAGTCGTGCGAACCTTGGGGATAAGGCCACGCTCCCACCTTAGGAACTCAATCCCATGGTTCCTGTAGGGGATATTAGAGGAAGCTTGGTTTAGAGAAATAGGGATCTCGCTTCCTATTAAATGGGGGTCTACATGCTGTAGGACCCCTCCAAGGAGAGGAGCTATACTATTAATTAAGCTATTGTTCCTCCTTTGGTATTATAGATTTATTTCTTTAGAATTGATTAAATTGTGGTGTGGCTTTCTTTGCTCATTGCCACCTCTGCCATAGTCACGAGAAGATGTGTAGCCATCAAAGCACTTGCGACTATGGCAGAGGTTGCTCGTTGCTAGAGTGCTTTAAGGAACAAGAAAACCAATAATCTCTTTCTTGTCCTTCAACTTAAGGGGCATATTACACTGTGGTATACCAGTATTATGGTATTAGAAAACTACAGTTTAATATTGCTACACATGCTATTGATATTGTTTAGTCATACTGGATTACTGTTCTTTAATCTTTTGACAAAATTTACAACATCTACTGTTGCTTCCATGTTGTTTATGCAGGAACTTCAATCTTTGCTCTGTGAGAAAGATGATTACAGAGGACTGCCTTTTGATTTTTGTGGAGGTTATGTAGGTTTTATTGGGTATTCCACTTTTCAACCTTCATTTGCTTCTGTTCTGTATTTTTTTACTATAATTGACAAAAATGTCACATATAATGGACATGTTATGGAGTTAACTCTTGCTATTAGATAGCATGATTTTGAGCCCATTCATCATTTTTTAACGGTTGGAGAACTTATAGAACAAATTTTTGTAATTTCTCTGAATACCATCAGTGTGTATCAAATTAATTTCAGTGGCTTTGCAAATATTTACCTTCTTGCTCACTTACCTCAAAAACTTGGTTTAATGAAGGAATAAATGTATCTGACTTTCATATCTTATAAATGCATGTTTTGCTTTTTGAAGTGCTTTTCCAATCTTCCACGTGCGCATAGTTGGAAATACCTGATAAAATTTCTGACTTCCAATCTTTGGATGCCTTATAAAACAAAAATAACCGATATATAGCTTCCAAATCTCACAAGGATCAGAAAAATTTTCTTCTTTTGGTGTTCCATATTTGATTGTGTTTTTCCATTTTTTTTAATGTGATTTAGTTGATTATCACTTTTGACTCCTCAACAGGTATGACATGAAGGTTGAATGTGGTACGGCATATAACCATCACAAGTCCAAAATTCCAGATGCATGTTTCTTCTTTGCTGATCAGCTTGTTGTGATTGATCATAGTAACAATGATGTCTACATTCTCTCTCTACAAAATAATCATCCTGCAGAGTATAGTAATGGTGGGTTGCCTAAAAGTCACTTCCCAAGCACATGGTTGAATCAAACCGAGTTGAAGCTATTAAGCTTGAAATCAAGAGCTACTAAAACGCATATGAGAGAGCAAAATCGTGTTATTCCACATGCTGCTTCTAAGGATGCTTTTGTCATTGAGAAATCCAGAAAGCAGTACATAAACGATGTTGAGAAATGTCTAAATTATATCAATGATGGTGAGAGCTACGAACTGTGTTTGACAACTCGGATGCGAAAGAAAATTGAGAATATGGATCCCCTTGGACTCTACCTTAATTTAAGGGAACGCAATCCTGCACCATACGCTGCTTGGCTTCATTTTGCCAATGAGGACATTTGTATCTGCTGCTCATCTCCTGAAAGATTCTTGCGTTTGGACCAGAATGGCCTATTGGAAGCAAAACCAATTAAGGGCACCATTGCTCGTGGTGCAACACCAGAAGAAGATCGGCGGCTTCTATTGCAACTTCAGTATAGGTCAGAATCTAACTTTAACTTATTTGCTTTGTCATCTCAGTTTCTTTTTGTTGAAATTAAGGTGGTGTATCACTGGTCAAGGCAAAAGCAAGTTGAAGTTGATGGGAAATTATCTTCTGATTTCTTTCAACTTCCCAGGGATCAACGCAAAAGCAAGTTGAAGTTGATGGGAAATTATCTTCTGATTTCTTTCAACTTCCCAAGATCGCCTGAGTTTGGCAACTTGCTGAAAATCTGGTCAAATTTTATAAGCCATCCCTACTCACTAAAATTTGAATAAATATTCTGTAAATAAGGGGCCTTTTCTACACAATACCAGGAATGCTGTTGCCTGTGGCATTTAATTTTTGTGTAAAAATGGTATATGTTATTCTTGAAATTGAGAGGGTCTCTTTGTTTAGCAGCAGTTTGGCTATTATTTTAATTACCGGAAAGCTGTTCTACCCAGAAATGGAGAGGAACATGGACGTATGCACGTGGCAGTTGGCAATGTCTAAAGAAATAAGACATTGGGACAGGTCATTTTTGATAAATAAACATGTAACATATCAAAATACTTGTAATACTACTGAGAAACTTGGGAGGGTTCAACTGGAGTTCTTGTGGAAAATTCTCTCTTTTAATGTTTATTTATGTATTATCTCGTTTGCTTGTTATTTCTCATATTTTTGGCTGGCATTGCAACTAATCTCTTTTAGTTTTTGTGTTTGCGTGTGGGTGATCCCTTTGGAATGAATGTATACTGGTAGTGAGAAGGACCAAGCTGAAAATCTAATGATTGTAGACCTCTTAAGGAATGATCTAGGCCGTGTTTGTGATCCTGGTTCTGTTCATGTACCTAGTCTAATGAAGATGGAGTCGTATGCAGCTGTTCATACTCTGGTGAGCACGATTAGGGGTAAAAAAAGAGAGAATCTGACTCCCATTGAGTGTGTTAAAGCCGCTTTTCCTGGAGGTTCCATGACAGGTGCTCCAAAACTTCGTTCAATGGAGATTCTTGATTCAGTAGAGGAAAGTTCAAGGGGGATATACTCGGGGACAATTGGGTTCTTTTCTTGCAATCAGACTTTTGATCTGAACATTGTGATCAGAACACTTGTCATCCATGGGAACGAGATTTCGCTAGGAGCTGGTGGTGCTATAGTAGCCTTGTCAAATCCAGAAGATGAGTACAATGAGATGATCTTGAAAGCAAAAGCCCCTACAGCTACTGTAATTGAGTGCCAGGAAAATTCCAATCCTTGCTCCAGCATTTCTAAGAAGGATATGTGATTGTGAGTGTTCTATATTTACTTAACTGTGCTTTAATTCTTTTGGGACTGTCATTTCCTTGTTATTTGGAAATTTCTTCTGCTATTTTACTTGGGGAGATGGACACCAACACAAACAATGCTTATCCTATGGTACCTTGTGAATATCATTTTTTTTCAGTCTACATATTTTAGTATCAAATGTAATAGTTGTTCGGCAATTAAAATTCCTGCATGTGTACATTTAGGTTCAGTGTTTACACCCATGATATCTATGTCCATATCTCGTGGATTTAAAAGAATGTGGCGTAATGCTTGGTGACATCATTTTAAGTACCCTTCACAATTCTTTTTTTTCGGATGTCAACAATTTTCATGTATCAGCCTGGCTGCAACCAAGAGATGCACCGAAAATTTTAATATAGAATCAAGTATGTAAAAATTAACTACTTCATCCTCCCACTGTAACCTGTTATCGAGTTCAAAACTTCTATTTTCACAATTCATGCATGTTAAACAAATGAAATCTCCGTTGTACTGTGATGCTCATAAGTTACCAAGATTGTGTCTGTGCATGCTGGCTTATTCATGAAACAGGTAATATCATTGCTGTAGGATGTGGTAGAACTTTCGAGAGCTCAAGCCACATGCAATGTTCATCTGCAGCAGATAACTTCAGGTCATAGTAATGATGATGCTTTATTTTCTTGGTGCATTAACATGGTTGTTATGGGATTGATAGAGAGATGCAAGCTTTCTTGTGAGATATTCTTGCAGAATAGCAACTTCATGAGCTGGTGGAAGGATTTTGGAAGTGGGTTACATGAAAAAACAGGACTACAAAAAGTACATTTGAAGAATGCATGCATGTAAAACGATAACATGGGTTATCCATATATAAGAGAGACTTTTGTAACTCCTCTGATAAGAGGTGTCATAGAAAATCAAATGGGGGTGTTTAGGGCAGTGATTTCATGCAACAGTTGAATCATAGTATGATGCAACCACACTTATAGAAAACCATGTTTTGTAGTATTTGTGTGATCCAAA
The DNA here is from genome assembly GCF_000471905.2 of Amborella trichopoda. The sequence continues at coordinate 2,411,547 of NW_006499801.1, forward strand.
ATTTTGTACACAATTTTTTCGTCTCAATAATCAATTCCTCCCCCCCTTCCCCTCACAAAAAAAAAAAAGTTCAATTTGAACTCTAGATGTGGTCAAAATGAGTCCTTTCCAACAATGAATCTAGATCATTTATTTGGTGATTTTAAAATTCATAGTCTTTACATACTCCATCAAAATGGATGGCCTATGAAAAATTATTTTCTAGGTTCTGTTTTTTGTTCTTTTTTTTTTCGTGATTGTTCATTAAAATGAAAAGAATGTATATTTCAAAATTTGGATAAAACAAATAACCTTTACATGATTTTTGAAGGTCATTGCATTGTATTACTATGCAACTGTTGTATAAAATCATTCCCCGGGTGTTTAATATATCATCTAAGAGGTGGTAAAAACCAACCTCCTTATAAAAGTTAACAGCAAAAGATGGTGGATCTAAGGTCCATCCAAATAAAATTGGACCATGAAAATATTTAACAAATTGTTGTTTTAAAACATTTTAAGTGAAACATTTTAAGGGAAGCTATAAGTTATCAATCAATGAATATTGGAGAGTCAAAGGTGATATGGGGAGTCAAGATGATATGAAGGGTCCAAAAAATAGTTATTTAAATTTAAAAGTTATAGACCTATCATCCTCTTATAAGATATAATGTTATTTTATGACACATCACTTAATGTTTATATTTACTTTTACTTTATTAATCTATAATTTATTTATTAAGATTTATTTATTTATTAAGATATAATGTTGTTGTTGTTGTTGTTGTTGAAAAGTGAGCTGATTATTGAAGGATTGAGTTCTAATGGCATCATCTCAAAAATCCATCTGAAAAATAAAAAGATTTTAAGTCGCAGAAATAGTGCATTTTACAACATATTATCTACACCTTCCATTTTCAAGATTTTTATATGTTTATAGATCTATTTAATTTTAACCATTTTTTAAATTTAAAATTTTATAATTAGATATAAAAATAGATTTTGAGATAATCTTGAGAACATTTTACATCAAAATTATATACCATGATAAAATTTGAAATGTACCTTACCTCTACACCTATGGAGGCGTCTGTATGCAAACTGCACCTTTATTATAGCTTGTCTCATGATAATAAGTAATTACATAGTTTAATTTGATTTTTCTATTGAGGGTATAGCTTTTGATGGAGCAAAATAGAGGATTAGGATCGTGTAGTTGACCCCAAATAATTGGAAAAAAGCTTTGATGATGATGATGATTTTTTTTCTATTCTTATTTTAGCTATAATAAAAATTAAGTTGTGACTTGATGGACTCATTTAAATTAATTAAATGAAATGAAATATTGTAAAAGATGTCGTTCTTTTAATGTTTAAGAACTACCTTCATATTATTTTATAGCTTCATTTTTATGGCGCATCTCAAAAACCCACCCTCCAATTGATATCTTGGCACTAAGATGTATGGATATGAAATGAAGAGAATTTGATTTCAAGTCACTATCTTGTAACACAGTTTGGACTGTACATTTTCAAAAGTTTCAATTATTAGTAAATCTACTTATCTACACCGGGCTTCAAATTTTATAATTGGTGATAAGAATACATTTGTAGGCCATGAAAAGAGTTTCTGGCACCAGGACCATCGGCGCGTGCAATTTATGGGAGAGGAAGGGCCTCTCCCCATTTATTACAGTAGAATTTCCATCATTTTTTTGATGGATGGGCGGCCTTCCAAAAAAGGGTTTTTTACAGTATTAAAGAAAAGAAAAAAAAAGAGGCATCTAGAAGGGTGTGAAATGCCACCCTTCCAAAATCTCCTTGCTATCAAATGTGGGAGTGGGATGTTCCACTCCTGCTTCCAAAATCTCCCTGTCATCAAACATGCCCTACCTCTTCTGGCTGCGTATGGAGGTGCACCTTAACTAAGGTTGGGGCTATATGAACCGCACCCTTTTGTAACTCATCTAGAAGGTATATATGATGTCAAAAAAATGGCAGTTTTTATTTGGGGTTCACTCTGTTTTGGCAACTTTATATCTTTGGCTTATGTAATCAAGGCAAGCAAATGAGGAGGTAGTGTTAGCAATATGGCCCTTTTATCTCTAGAATTTATTTTTCAATAATGATATAAAAGCCATATTGAATAGTATATGTGAAATTTCATGTGGTTAACATGAGGCAATGTCATATATTAGAGATGTGTTTTGGAGCTTTATAGGATGTCGTACTGGAGGGAAAACCCAATGTCACTGGAGGGAAAACTCAATGATGTGTTTGGATTCATTGTAAGATTTTTTTTATATATTATAGATGTACAAATTATTTAATTTCTAAATTATCTTTTTTTTTTATCAAGTTGTAGGAATGCTTGGATGACATCCTATTATGAGTGTCATTAGTGCACTAATGACAAGTTTAGCTCATTGCATAGGATTAACAATTAGATGACAACTTGTTAATCCTAATTAGCTGCACTTAAAGAAATTAAGGCACTTGTTAATCCTAATTGGTTGCACTTAAAGAGTTATATTTGGATCTCATCTCCTATAGACCATGAATGTGAGAGTTATAGATTTGGTTCTCTATAAAAAGAGGTTAACCCCTCGAGTAAAAAAAAAGAGAGAGTGATGAAAAATTGGTGAAGGAGATTCACCAAGAGGACTCTCAAGGTAGCCTGTTACCGGATGGCTTGGTCTATAAGTTTTGGTATGGAATCTTAAGTCCCTCGTGTGATTTAAGGAAAGATCCGAGTAAGTTGTTTATCGATTTTATTTTATTTATTTATTATTATTATTTTTAATTGGACTAACAGATAGAGTCCTAAATGTTAATCAGCAACTGTTAGGAATCTGATTTCTTCACAGTAGCTTTGAGTCCCCTTAATTGAGTCACTCTAAATGAGGAGAACCAATTTTTTTCTGTCACCATTCTTTATACTTGTGTTTATTGTTTTACATTGATTTGTCTCATATATGCTGTAAGGGTTCATGGCAGATGATATAGCATGAAGATACTAGAAATCTTTATGGAAATCCCGATTTTGCGTCTTATGCATTTGATAAGAACAACGAAAATACACTTTTAGTGCTCATCTTCAATCTCTCGTGACTGGAGAAAAGGGATTCCAAACTCTACAAGAGGTTCCTGTTGAAGCTTTTTGTTTTTTGGACCCTCGATTTCAAGTTTTACACCACATTCAAGGTAGGTCATCACAATGTTTTTTTACGTTTTGGTTTTAAATCTCGATTTGTCGGACAGAAAACAATATACCTGTGAAATGAGTAGAGCGAAAATAATGTTGTTGAGATGGATGTGTGGCAAGATAAAAATGGATAGAATTCAAAATGAATCCATTCGAAAAAATTTGGGTATGGCACCAATAAAGGATAAGCTGTGAGAGAATAGACTAAGGTGGGCTGGCCATGTGTAATGCCAACCAAGTACTACACTTATGAGGATGTAGTTCAAGTGAAACGACTGAAAATGACAAAAGGTAAGACAAAAAGATGTGGTTGGATATAGTTCAAAAACATATAAGAACTTATAACCTTACTGAATATATGACCTTCAATAAAATAGAATGATGGATCAATATTTGTGTAGCCCAAGGGGGAGGCCTATTGTCCGCCCAACCTTGGCCTACTTAGTGTGCCCTTTTTATTTTATTTTCCTTTTGGCCCTCCATTATTGGGGTTGGCAAGGGCTTGGCTGGCCCAGCCTAGCCTAGCCTAGCCTGGGTCCCATCCATCTTTGGACCAGGCCAAAGGGGCTTGGGCGCATGGTAGGTTAGTCTTGGTCTAGTCTAATGGTTTTCTCTCTTAAATAAGCATGAAAAAAATAGGGCCATGCCTCAAACCCGGCCTGGCCTAGTCCGCGAACCTAATTTTGTCTCTTGCTAGGTTCAGGCCTAAAAAATCCTACACAAATTTATCCCAATTATCCGTGTACAATAAAGCTCAAATGAGATGAGGAAGTGTCCAAACCTTTTAAGGCAAATCATTCGCCCTCGCCCAAGACGATTCACACCAACTTAGGCAATTAATTCGCCCAAACGATTCACCCCAACTTTAACGAATTGTACATTCGTATTTATTAGGGCTGGCAAGGATTTTGTGACTACTACCTCTCGTGGTGTATTTCTTTAAATTTATATTTGACACTTAGCCTTACTTTTTGGGTGTTACAAACTTCTTTTTGTAATAGAGTTTGCCGCAATGAAGACATAAGGGTATCGAGTTGCAACTCTCAAAATGATTCTTCTACTCCAATGGGTACTTAGTACGTATTTTTTTCACTTTGGGTTGTAATTGAGGTCGCGACATTGAAAACATAAGGGTGTCAAGTAGCAACTCTCGAATGATTCTTCTACTCCGATGGGTTAGAAGACCTACTTCGTAGTAGATAATTTTTTCATTTAGGGCCAGTTTGGATGTACCCAAAATTACAATATTTTCAAATGATAAGAAAAAAAAAAGATTAAGATAGAAAGTAAGAACTGTTTGGATAACCTCATAAAAATTTCTTATTCATCCAAAAAGATATCACTTTACCCCGGAACCACAAGCCAAAAATATGCAAGTCGGACTCCAATCTTTTTGGCTTGAGCCGTGTTTCTCTTATAACTTTATCCTCTTGGGCCTCTCTTAAAACTTTATCCTCTCTCGCCTCTCTCTCTCTAATGTTCTCGCTTGTCTCTCTTCTCCCTACTTTCCCTCGTCTCCTCAAGGCTTTACCCTCTTTCTCCTCCTTGCTCCATGTCTCTCTCTCTAACCTGTTTCTATTAAAGTTTAGTAGCCTTTTTCTCTCTCGAAATAGCAGTTCAAGTCCTCCCATCGTCTCTTAAAGACAACCAAAAATCTCAAAAGACTCAATGTGGAACTTATTTTACAAAATAACGCATGTGCCAATGGTTTTTATCTTCTTTGAAAGGAGGCCAAGCCCATGGCTCTAGCGTTTGCATCTTCCTCTCTCTAAGAAAAGAGAGCAGGTGGCTTTTCCCTTTAGCTCTCCCAAAAACTCAGCAAATAAAAGTCAACAGATCTCCAACAACCATAACATGGTAGGACAAACTTACCCAATGTTCTCTGAAATATAAATGATTTGACTACCCCCTCTCCTCTCTTTAAAAACCTGGCAGCCCTTCTTTAAAAACTTCAGTCTGTTCTCACCTTCTACCTCTTCCCCTCTCCACAAAAACCCAGCAACAAGATGCAGGATTTCACATATTTAAAGAGGTGGTTTGTACAGAACATAGCATTATAATAAAGCAAGTTGTATTTGATTTACTCGCGAGATTATTAAGGATCAATCTTGCTAGTTTTGGAACATAAGGTAGGGTCAAGTCAATGGAGACAAGGCGATTCAAAATTTCTTGAATATAGTATATAATCTTGACATATGAAAACCCAGTGATGGCTATCAATAGATTTCTTAAAATTTAAGCCATGTTTCATATATTCTTCTCATTGCTCATCAATGCTAGCCACTCGAGCCCCAACTCGTCCTCTCTCCAACACCTCCCTTCTCTTTTCTTGTTGGGGTGACGGGAAAGTGTTTTCAAGTTGTCGGAAAGGAGGTGAGAGTAATATACAACTCTGAAAAAGCTGATGGATTGACATTATGACACCAAGGATCAATACTTTTAGGGACCCAAGATGGATGGTTTTTCGACAAATCAATGAATTAGTTACCCAGACAGTCTACTAACATGATAAAATAAAACGAAAATATTTTTCAATTAAAGTGAAAAAAACTTGCATTTTTTTTCTATGTGAATATTTTTTTCTTTGACATCCAAATTGGCCCTTATATTTATGGGATCCGCTTAAGAATCACTAGATGATTATTCTCAAAATAAAAAATTTAAGATTTGAGTTTTTCAAGCTTAGATCTCACCCTTGGACACTTTATATTGAATCTTGGGGCACTACTGAAAAAGAAGAAGAAGAAGACGCAACTACAAGGGGGCAATGGGGAGTTTTTGACAATAGGGCATCAAGACTTTTGCAGCTTCAAAGGCACTGAGCCAATGAGATATGAGATGAAGAAGAAGAAGTTGACTCGTCGAATCAAACTGCGTGTGACACCATTAAAGATGGGAGGGAGCAGTGTTCGATTCGGATAAAATCACTGATTCCAATCAAGAATTAGCCTGGATCGAACTGGCTATCTGTGCTGACTTGGTCCACCTAGAACCCCCCAAACAAATTTTTCATTTTTTTTTTTTAAAGTTTATTTAATTTTTTTTAGGTCCACCCTAATTAGAAGACGGTACACCCTAAATTTCACTTGAAAATATTGTGTAAAAAAATTAGAAATAGCGTCATAGCGTGTGATATGAGCAATCCCAAACATCCAACAACTGATGGTGGGGTCGTTTTCCCATTTACTTTATATAAACTATTTGAATTACGTGTATTGCAATTACTTCTTACATATTAACTAAATATGCAATGATCAAAGAGATATATTAATTAAAAAATTGATTAATCATGAGTCAGCTCTTAACTAATAATAAAAATTTAACTACAATAATATGGAGAAATAGTTTTAATTAAAAAGAAATAATTAACAAAAATTTATAATTTATTACAATTTTTTTTTTAAACAATATGAGAGGAAAATTTGTGGGTAACATAAATACACAATATTCGCGTTATTAATATGATATAACATAATATTATATAATAGTATATGTTATAGGGAAAATTACATATATATCTGTTGTAGTTTCCGTTATTAATTGTATGTCCGTTTTTTATGTCAAACTGAAAATAACAAAAATAAAAAATAAGAAAACAATTTTACCTTTTTTCGGTTGCTAAACAATTTAATTCAATATATTTTCGATTGTTGAACAAACGAAAATTAAACAATTTTTTGTCCTTCAACCGTCGAAAATTCACAATTTACTGCCGTTGAAAAACCGAAAATTTTTGAGAAGACAAGGCTTTTTAGTTGTTAATTTCCGGTTATCTAGTCGAATTTTGTTGCGGCAAAGGAAGACGAAGGCTTTCTTCTTAGTGAGCTCTGTGAGAGTTGTTTTGACATTGCGAGGAGAGGGAGGGACTGTTTTGGGGTTTCAGAGTTTGGTTCTCTCTCTATAGTGGAGGGTCCTTAGCTCTTTCATGTTTCGTGTGTGCAGGAAAACTGAACTAACTTCTCTCTGGAACTGAAGTGAACTGAACTGATAAAGGTTTTGGGTTCTATTAAGAATTTTGTTGGGTGTTTGTTTTTTATCAGGCGTTGATTTTGAAGTACACGATTTTGGGTAGAGTGATTATATGTCAACATAAAGAGGTAAAACATTATCAGCAAAATTTGATGTCTCCACCTCTTGGCCATGTCGAGGAGGGTTTGGGAAAAGGGGTTCCCCCTCTCATATCGTCAGCTTCTTCAGAAAATCGCAGCAATAACAACAACTCTGGGTTGAGAGAACACAATTATATGAGATTATCGGATGCCTCTTCCTTGGAGAGCTCTGTAATAACATGCCCTTTATAGGAGAAAGAAGACTCCCTAAACCTAAGAGAGACGAGAGTTAAAAGGCTTGGGCTTCCTGGTTCGTTAGAGATCCAGAGCTGTCTCTTACCCCCTTTGAAATCAGACGAGAAGTCCCTCTTCCCTTTGGTCCCATCCAAAGAGAACACTTGAGAGGAGAAGAATGGCATCTTTTCTGGTAACAAAAGCGTTTTTTTTTTTTAATGCTATTAATGATGAGTTTTTAGAGGCAAAAGGTGGGGTTTTTTCAGAGGTGTTCCTAGCGAGCGTTGGGTTAATGCTGTTGCTGTTAAGCAAGGGTCGGCTACCTGCCATACCATCGGGCCTCTGGTATTGTGCCCTCTACGCCTCCTCTTTATGAAACACCGGTTAAGCCAGTATCATTCAAGGATTAATCAGTGATGCTTAAGGAGGTTGCTCCTCCAAAGATGTCTTAGGATAGGGTCCGTGCCCACAATGAGCCGAATCAGATGAGTCCGGTGAATAATTATGTTGTTTTTTTTGTAAAAATTTTTGGTTTTTCAACAACCTGAAAATTGTGATTGTTCAATCGTTTATAATTGAAGTTGTCCGAAAATACATTGAATTCGGTTGTTCAACAACTTAAAAATAAAAAAAAATAAATAAATAAACAAAAGGTAAAGTTGTCTATTTCTTAAATTTTCGTTTTGAATTGAAAAAACGGATAGACAGGTAATAGCGAAAATTAGTAGGTAGTTTCGTAATAAAGGAAACTATAACGGATATGTGTTTAATTTTCCCTATGTTATATATAATACAAATATACATTAATAAAATATATAAATTACATTATATTATATATTTATATTGTTAATATATATATATATATATATATATTATTTTATCCAAAATTTCAATACCAAAAAACACAGCCCATCGGGGTTGTAAATCTTCAGTAAAAAAATCATAAAAAGAAAGATCATGAAAATAAATCATACCATTCTAGTACTTATCTTATCTTAATATAAAATATGCAAAAACTTGACAAAAATATTGGAAGATGGGTTCACCATAAATCGGTATATTCATCTTAAATAACTTTAATATTTTCCCATAAAAATACGATATGAGCTTATACCCATGCAATTTCAACTTTGGAGCACAATGATATTATATAAAGTGATATGATGCCCAAATTTATTAAGCTGATGCCAATGCATTCAGTTTCACCATATTTCTTTTGGCCTAAAATATCTAAGCAATAATATTGAAACATAATGATACTATATAAGCCAATGCCCATGCAGTTTCAGCTTTGAAATGGATTTGTAGTTCTGTACTTAGATACATCTCCATAATTCCACAAAATTTTGGAAGGAAATTGAATCATAAATCATATTGGGAATGAATTTATTATTTAAGTTAGGCTCCTAACAATTCTTTCCTTAGTGCCCAATGACAACAATAATAGGATAAGGAAATATAACTACCCTTAAACCCATCCAGTAATTGCTTATATATAAAGTTATTGCTTTTTATATATTATTTTTTTTGGGCAAAACAGATTCTCTTCAATGTTTTTGAAAACAATGGCCATTGTTGTCATTATCTATGATGGAAATATATACATAAGTTCTAAAGATCTTTTAAAAAATTATTTTGTGAAAATAAAAAATTTGTCATAAACTATTTACAAATTTTGAACATTTTTTTATGGAAAACAACATTAAGTATTTTTATAATTGCTTAAAAGTGAATGAGACATTATTTTAAAAATATATACTATATTATAATTATTCTTTTAATAATAAATAAAACATATTTTATTTTGATATTTCAGAATCTTAAATTCAAATTGTGGAAATTTAATTCTTTGTAGGTTGCAACTAAATAATGCAATCATGAAATTATGGCATGCATGGCTGGATGGTATGAAAATAAGTATTTAATATCTTTTTATAAATCTTAGATAAAGTGAAAACTAATCATAAGTGAATTTGAAGTATATAATATTCAAATGAATAAAAAGGTAGCAATAAAACAAATTTATAATAAAAAAGAAATAAAATTTTAAAATGCTGCAAGTTTTAAAATAGGCCTATATGGAATTCTCTCTCTCTCTCTCTCTCTCTTCAACCAACTTTCTTTCTCTTCAATTGCATTATGTAATCCTCCTCTCTCTCTCTCTACTCAACCAAATGTAATGTGTTATGACTTTTTAATGTGATATCCATTAAATGAAATTAATGTACGTTTTAATTAACTAATACTAATTTCTATGTTTAGATTAACTTCATTTCCTTTCAAAATTCCAATAGTTTGAGAGCCCATGCAGATGATCTTATGAAATTTCAAAAACTAAGAACTATACATACTCGATTTATTTGAATGTTTCTAGACAACCAAATATTAGAACTAAATACCATGTGAATTCAATGCTTAACAATTTTCATGATTAAATAGAACTTCCATGACCTATTGAAATTCATAGATATGTATCGCCACAAGTTTAAGCCAAAAAATTCAAAACTAAATAAATGACCATAAAAATAAACCAAAAATCATGAAAGTAAAGCAAAAAAGAATGTACCTCAAAATAGAAAAGGAGAAAGTAAATAAAGAGAGACCTTCAATATATAAAACACAAAAAAAATAATAATAATCAATAATGCTATGAAACACCCATTTGACAACAAATTGATTGTATGAAACTCTTAAATAAATAAATAAATACTATGAATATAGAAATCAAGAGCAAAGAACAAATAAATAGTAAAGAATAGAGTTCCTAAGAGAGGTAAACCATAAATTGCCTTCGTAGAGAAGTATTAATGTCTTACCAAGCCCAAGAGAGAGATAGCTTGAGCCCAATACCTTTATGTAACTTTAGAGAAAAACTATAAGAGATAGAGAGCGAAAGAGAGAGAGGGGAGGAATGGAGGTGGAGTCTAGGAGGGGTTGATTAACGGAGTCCTATATCCCAAAGGTCACTTTCAATGGTTCTGAGGCTGTTGTTGCTCCCGCTCGACGAATTGTGGCAGGTTCCTTTTGTCCTCCCCTAGAGGATCCTTTTGGTCTAGATGACTGGGCTAAGAGGGGATGGAACCTCTCATACTTGCCTGAGGTTTTCCGTTTAGGTAGTGGTAGGGTGGCTTTTATTTTGCGGTTGGATCGTGATATGGTGAGTGCTTGGAAGGAGAGGTTTTATAGAGTGTGTGGGTCTCTGATGACTTTGATGGTTTGGAGTCCGGCGATGCATTCTTACTTTGTCAATAAGGAATTGTTCTGGGTTCATTTCTGGGGTGTTCCCCTTCATGTGTAGGATGTAGCAGTGCTTAAAGACATTGCCAATTTATGTGGTGAATTCTTTGATGTTGATCATAACATTCTAACGGGTCCATATGCTTCCTTCGCTAGGGTACAAATTCATCGTATTGCAGGAATTCCTTGGCGAAGACAAGTCAGATCATAGGTGGGCCAGGTTTGCTTTTTGATTGACGTGGTTGTGGAAAGTACAGATATGGGGATGATAAAAAACTTTGAGGTGCCAAACAGTTCTAACATGCTCAAAAGTACTGTAACGCATATAGGTCTAGTGGAACCAACTGGTAATATGGAGGCTACAGGTGCAGGGAAAGATTGGACCGAGGTGCGTCGGCGAAAAGCTCCAGCGAGATTCCAGTGGAATCAGCAAAATAGTGGAATTTCGACAGCGGAGTCTGGGCTTTATCAGCGGAAAATTTTAAAATGGGCAGAAAAATCTTTAATTCTGATCGACATGATTTTAGGAATTGGAAGCCGGTTTCTAAACGTTTTAAAATCACACAAAGATGGGTTTCAGTAAGGCATTTATCGGATTTTACGGTAAATTATGTCAAGTCGGCGGCGAAGATCCCGGAGGAGAGTCAATATCATGTTAGGACTATATTGAAACCTCATATTACCGTGGGTTCACTAGATGAAGTTGGTGAAAAGTTATGTTGGTTAAGGACGGTGAGAGTTGAGAAAGTGGCAGAAGGCTCAGCCAGGTGATTTCGGGGATAGATGCTACTGGGGAAAAAGAAACTCAAGGGAAAAAACTATTCCTGATTCTTGCTCTGCCTGTTTCTCTGGTTTTCGCAGCGTTTAAACAGTTGACTGGGATTTTGATCTGTGCAATCTTGATGGTGGATAGACTAAGATTTCTCCCATGTCGTAAAGGAGCAAAGAAGCGCTCTGCTGTGGGCGATAGACCTCGTTTTGATCCTTTGGAGGTGGATGAGCAAGCCATTGTAGTTGTTTCTGGGGCCGAAGTGGAGCTCGACGTACATTCCCTGTCTCTTCATAATCTGGGTTTGGAGGAAGATTTGGTGGAAGAACTAAAAAAAAGCGCAAAGAACTTTTCGTCGGAAATGGTTGTTGAAGTACAGGACGGTGTTGTTGCTGTGTTGGCGGATGATGGAGTGGAAGACCCCTTGTCGACATTGGTGCCCATAGAGCCAGCAACCCCAATTACTTTCTTACCTTGTGCTCTGATGGGATCAATGGGGGTTGATGATGCGGAATGTAAAGAGATAAGGGCCATTTTGGATGATATGGGAGCTGAGTTAATGAAAATGTCCCCATTGGTGTGATTGTCTAAGCAATCAAAGAGAAGAAGAAGGCTACAAAGGTAGGTCTTGATGGAATCTCTGTAGCAGATTGGTGAAAATCGAAGCCTAATGGTGGTCCTAATGCTTGTGACGGTGCTGAAAATCCTGAGAATGTGGAGAAATCGCAAGCCCATTATAGTCTAGGTCCCCTAACGAACAAAGGAAAGAAGTATGCTTCTGTCAACGGTAAAGGGAAGTGGTTTGCTGCTTCGTCTAGGTTCTCTAGTAGGCTAAGGTCCAGGGGTCCTAATCTGGTTATTAGGGAGCCGGAACTGAATGTGAAAGCCCCATTTGAAGTTAGCTCGAAGTTTAGCTCTGGTGAGGATAATGGTGATGGTAGCTCTCATGGTAAGACGGCGGGACCTGCTTCTGAAGGTCCAGGTTCTTCTTCTTACTTTTCTTAATGTCAATTCTTTCTTGAAATGTTAGAGGTTTAGGGGATGTTAGTTGTAAGAGGGATGTGCTTTTCTTGACTAAGAAATTTAAACCTGATATTGTAATTTTACAATAAACTAAACTTCCCAACCCTAATCTTGTTGGGGCTCGGGGTGTTTGGGGCTCTGGAGCAATAGGTTTTGATGGGATTGACTTTAATGGGCTTTCTGGGGTTTTATGGGTGTTATGGAATAATCAAATTTTGTATTGTTTTGAGGTTTTAAAAGGGGAAAGATGGATTGCTACTCTGTTTGAAAGTCCTAAACCAAACTGTGTATGGGGTTTAGTGAATGTTTATGGCCCAAATGATGCTTCTCTAAAATTAGGTTTTCTTGATGATTTATTGGTGCTTTTGTTTGGGTTGAATATACCTTTCTGTGTGGGTGGGGATTTTAATTTAATCTGATGGCCTAAGGAGTCTTCCTCAGGGTGTAGGATTAATTCTTCTATGCGGTTGTTCAACTGTTTTATTCAACATCTTTATTTGGTGGACTTGCCGTTGCATGGTGCTTTATTTACTTGGATGAATAATTGCCTTGAGAATTTGGTTATAACCAATACATATTCTTGGTATCTTGTGAGCTTTTTGAAAGTTTCCCCTTGACGTTGGTCAAAGTATTGCCTAGGCTATCCTCCAACCACACACTTTTGTTGTTGTGCTTGAGGTCTCAGTTTGGAGGTCCTAAGCCTTTTAGGTTGGAGTTAGGTTTGTTATTGGAGGAGGGTGTAGTAGATCTTATTAGAAGGACTTGAGAAAGTGCTATCACCTTTGGCTCTCTTGATTTTCAGATGATATTCAAGCTATTGACCACAGTATTCAGAATGGTGGTGTTCTCCCTAACTCAGTGGGTAGGAAACGAGTAGAAAAAATTAAATCCCTCAATGAGTTGCACATCTTGAAGAAATATATTGGAGACAGAGGTCTCGGATGAAGTGGCTGAAGGAGGGCGATTTGAGCACCAAATTTTTTCATGTTATAGAGAGTTCGGGTAGGAGACACGGGATAAGCTCCAGGACCTGATGGTTTTTCGATTTACTTTTTTCATAGGTTTTGGCCGATGATCTCTGGAGAGCTGCTTAGCATGGTTCGAAGCTTCCTTGAAAGGGGTGAGCTATTTAGAGGGGGGTAAATGCCACTTTCATTGCCTTAATCCCAAAAAAATCAATGATTAAGGAACTGTCTAACATTAGACCTATCTCGTTGTTGACTAGTCTCTACACAATTAAGTATTGGCTTTGCGGTTGAAAAGAGTTTTAAGTGGTTTGATTTCAGGTCCTCAAACTGCTTTCAATAAGGATAGACTTATAACAGATAGTGTCCTAATTGCCCAAGAATGTATTCACTCTAGGAATGAGAGTAACGAGTCTGGAGTCGTTATTAAGCTTGATCTGGAGAAGACTTATGATAGAGTGGAATGGAGTATATTGATGGAAATTATGAGGTGCTTAGGATTCAGGGAGAAGTGGTGTAAGTGGATATTTTGCTGTGTTTCATCAGCTCACTTTTCAATTCTTATTGATGATTGTCCCAAGGGATTCTTCAAGTCTTCTAGAGGCTTCCGTCAAGGTGATCCTCTTTCTCCTTTCCTCTTCACTATTTAGGGAGAGTGCTTTATTGATGATCTATAATGTGGTCAATAAGGGACGATTGACACGTTTCTCTGTGAGACTCAATGGACCAGTCATTTCTCATCTGCAATATGCCGATAATACTTTGTTCTTTCTGGAAGTAAAAAAGGATTATATGGAGTACTTAGGAAACTTCTTGAGGTGTTGTGAAGTGGTTTAGGCCTGAAAGTTAACATTTCAAAAACTTCTTTGATAGGGGTGAATTGCAATGGAGGCTTAGCAGAGGAGTTAGCACAGGTTCTAGGTTGTAAGGTAGAGCAGTTTTCGATTACTTATTTGGGTCTTCCAGTTTCTTACTCCAGATTGTGTATCTCTGTATGGGATCGAGTCATCCAACGTGCGCAAGTTAAGTTGGACCTATGGAAACCCAAGTACTTGTCACTTGGTGGACGTATTACACTGGTCAAGTCGTGTATGGCTAATCTTCCCATCTATCAAATGTCCATTTTGAAGATGCCTTCCAGAATTGTTAAGAAAGTTGAAAAGATGATGTGTGCTTTTCTGTAGAGTTCCTTTGAAGATATGAAGAAATTCTACCAATTACGATGGGATAGAGTGTGCACTCCCAAAAGTGAAGGTGGTATAGGTATTCGCAGGTTGGCTATCATGAATGAAGCTCTATTGACTATGTGGTGGTGGCGTACATTGATGTTCAAATATCAGATTTGGTATAAGGTCCTCATTGTTAAATATGGTATTGATAGGTTTGGTGGTGGTAGCTCCAGTGCATCTACATCGGCTTTTTGGAAATATATCTTTTTGTTCAAAGCTTATCTTCATAGAGATATAAGATGGTGTGTTGAGAATGGTGCTTGAGTTCCATTTTGGCATCAAAAGTGGTTGGGTGATAGTCCGCTGAAATCCTCCTTCCCAAAACTTTTTACTAAAGCTTCCTTCCCTAACGTGTCGATTAGCGAGATTGTTCAAGGTGGGGGTGAGCAAGTGGTATAGGATATGCAGTTGTGGTATAATCGGGTCTCGGATATGGTGGGTGATATGGTATCTAGCCTACTTTCTAAACTTAATGATGTGGTCTTATTTGAAGATGTGCCTGATGAGCTTATTTGGGACCATAGTAAGGATGGTGTCTACTAAGTTAGTGTTATGTATTCAGTGTTGTTTCATGACCGGCCTAGATGGTCCTTACTTCAAATCTCCCAAATTTAGAAGTAGTCAATCCCTCATAAGGTTCAGTGTTTTATGTGGTTGGCTGGCTTGAATAAGGTGCTCACGATCGACAATCTCATTAAGAGGGGTAAAATATTGCCAAATGTTTGCTTACTTTGTAAAGAGGATGGGGAGTCCATTGCGAATTTACTTATTCATTATCGATTTGTTACTAATGGTTAGTGTTGGTTTTTGGTAAGGGTTAGTTTTAATACCCCTTTGCCTCAGAGTGCGTTAGGCATTATTACCCAGTGAGTATTGCTTGGCGTGTCTAAGGTGGGGATCAAGTTATGGCAGATTATTAGAGGTGCTATTTGTTGGGAGTTATCGAAGGAGCGGAATAGACGGACCTTTGAAGGTATTTGTCTTCTTTTGGAGAGTGTGATCCAACGTATTGTACATACATCTTGGAGCTGGCTGTCGGTTCTAGCGGAAGGGAGTCAGATAAGGGAGGTTAATGTAAGGCTCAATCTAGTTGAGCTGGTTTTTATGAGAAGTGTTAGGATGAAACCGATTGGCAGTTGGACACCCCTTGTTTTAGGTTGTTTGAAGCTGAATTTTGATAGGAGCTCTCTTCGTAACCGAGGTCCTTCGGGTGTGTGGCGGGGGGGGGGGGTTGTCCGCGATTGGAATGGTGTGTAGTTGTCTTAGCTTACACGAGACCTATTGACACGGCTACCCCTAATATAGCTAAATTCCAAGCTCTGCTTGTCAGTTTAAACTTCATCAGATATAAGAAATTTGGTCCACTGATTGTGGTTGAAGGAGACTCCCTTAATGTAATTCAGTGGTACAATAAGGAACAACGTGTGCCATGGATTTTGCACTCGGTTTGGCTACAGGTGCAAAAGCTTGCGAAGTTTTTATCCTTAAATTTTAGGCATGTGTTCCGGGAATCCAATGAAAGTGCAGATAAGTTGGCTAAGAGAGACGTCTCGATGGATGAGGTTTCTATTCTTAATGATGTAGGGGTTGTATGATGTAATCTGTTTTATTTCCTAAGTAATAAAAATGATAATTTTGGTCCAAAAAAAGGAGAAATTATAACATACATGGATGGATGGTATGAAAATAAGTATTTAATAACTTTTTAGAAATCTTAGATAAAGGGAAAACATTCTATCGCTACATGCAATCCTCTTTCTCTCTATCTTCAACCAACTTTTCTTCTCTCTTCAATTACACAATGTAATCGTCATCTCTTTCTACTCAACCAAGTGTAATGTGTTATGACTTTTTAATTTGATATCCATCCATTAAATGAAATTAGTGTATGTGTTAATTAACTAATAGCTTATATCCATCCATTAAATGAAATTAGTGTACTTGTTAATTAACTAATAATTTTCATGCTTAGGTCAGCTTGATTTCATTTCAAAATTCTAATAGTTTGAGAGCTCATGCATTAGATGATCTTATGAAATGTCAAAAACTTATAACTACACATACTTAATTTATTTTGAATGTTTCTAGACAACCAAATATTGGAACTAAATGTTATGTGAATTCAATGATTAACAATTTTCATGATTAATGAGAACTTCCATGACCTATTCAAATTCATAGTTATGTACCACCATAAATTTAAGCCAAAAACTTTAAAATAAAATAAAATACTATAAAAATCAACCAAAACTATGAAAATAAAGCAAGAAGGAATGTACCTCAAAATATAGGAAAAGGAGGAAGTAAATAAACAGAGAATGTACATTCAATATATAAACATACGAATGTACATTCAATATATAAAACATAAGAATAAAAAATAAGTAATACCATGAAACACCAATTTGAAAACAAATAAATTGTATGTTACTCTTAAGGAAAAATGAAGAAGAAGAATAATAGAGCAACTGTGATATTAGAGTATGGAAATCAAGAGTAGCAAACAAATAAATAGTTAATAATCAAGTTCCTAAGAGAAATAAACCATAAATTGCCTTAGTTGAGAGGGAATTAATGTCTTATCAAGTCCAATAGAGAGAGAGAGAGAGAGAGAGTTTGAACCCAATACCTTTATGCAAACTTAAGAGAGAAACTATAAGAGAGAGAGATAAAGCGTAGTAGGCTTCACTAAGAGATTTTAGATATGTTTGAGAGATATTTTTGGAGAGTGATCCATGATTTATTTTAGAAAATAAATAATATCTCTTTCCCTCCTTCCCTGCCTCCCTCACTATGTGTAGTTGTGAAGTTTCTATAAAAATCTCTCTCTCTCTCTCTCTCTATATATATGATTTGGGGTTTGTTTGAGGATATACTTAATGTTCCATAAAATATGTTTTGGGGTTTGTTTTATAACATACTTAATGTTCCATAAAAATCTATCTATATGATTTAGGGTTTGTTTTAGGATACTGTGAAATATTTTAGGAGATAAAGAATATGTATTGCCTAATATTAAATCTTTCAAAATAAAATTGAAAGATTTTTTTGCAATCCTTTTAAAATTTTCATATATGAGGAAATAGGTTTGTACTCTCTCTCTTCCCTTGAATATAGGTACGTGTATCTCTCTCTTCTCTTGAATATGGGTGTGGATATCTCTCTCATCTCTCTCTAAAGAGGGTACACATCTCTCTTCCTATATATCTACAACAATACTTTTAAATGTAATAAGAACCATATAATAATCTTTAAAGATTTTCTATCTTCTAAAAATCTCTTACTTCGTGATATTCTCTCCATATATCTCTCTCACACCTTCTATCCACGTCTCTCTTCTCTCTCTCTAAAGAGGATATGCATCTCTCTCTATATACTTAAAGATGGGGATAATGTGTCCTACACTCTCCACATAATTAGGGTCCTTTCTTATTCTGGTAATACATGTTAACCCCTTAACTGTTGCTTAATAATGTAGTATAAATACTATGTAGCAACAAATAAGTAATTATTTCTATTACACGAGTAAACAATTAGTCGATGCATTCATGAACCAAAAAAAAAAAAAGATGTAAGCAAACAAAGTCTTATACTTTGATCTGACCATTTTATGTATGGCAAATGTCATCTTACACATGGATTTTGGATATGAAATACATCTTTAATCATTTTAAATGTATTTTTGTTAAAAATCCATGATGTCACAACACAAAAGATAATACAATTTTAATTAGAAAAGTATTTTGAGAATTTATTTTTTAATATAGATCTATGATCTTGATCATACAATGTATTTAGATTATTATAATATTTTATAAAGTATTTCGAAATGAAATTGTCGTTCTCTCTTCTCAACGGGGCACACCTAATAAAAATAAGGAAAAAATATATTCGATAATAAAATAACCAAAATGCCCTTATAACTTGTAAGTATTTGTTGGTTTTTGTAGCCATTAAAGGCCTTATGAGAGCATATAGTCATTATTTGATATAATGAAACAATAAACTCTATGGGAATATGGTATAGAGGGAAGAGATTATATGTCATAGGGATATACTCGAACTTGGCTTGTCGTGCTAGGCCAATTAAGTTGGAAAACTTTTAATTATATGGGCATAAATTACAACTAATGAGGGTTAGCAAGGTTCCTTTGGTGAGGTCGGAGTTGCCCATGGTAGAGAGCAACTTTGTGACATTTGTGTATGATGTTAGGCTTATAAAGACGAGGGTCAAATCCTTATATTTGAACCATTGCATGGCATGACATAGTTACTATTTTCGTTGCACCTCGTCTGTGTGGCCTGGGACTTGTTTCTAAATGAGAATCTATAATCTATAGACTGACTCCTTAGCTGACTTTGGTAACCTAATCATGAGCCCCTACGATGGTTTGTGGGTTATCGGAATTACTTGGTAGGTTTGATAAAGTGAGTACGTATCATAGTACATAATAGAAGATGAAGTGCTTCAATATTTTTATAATTGCTTAACCTCATTAGATCCAAATCCCATCAAAATTATTTGAAATAAATTATTTTGATGTTAAATGATTTTTAGATTGATAGCTTGAATTTTAAGAAGTATATTTTATTTTTTCAAATTGGATTTATAAATAGAGAGATATTGAATTTTTAAATTTTAATGTTCAAGAGAAAAATTAAATAATAACCTTTCTTAAAAAATTATTTTCTTTGTTATAAAATTAATATTACACATGGGTCCATTTTACTACATGGGCCTCACTAAAATAAAACATGTGTGGAGATGAGTGGGGCCCACTTGGGGCTCCATAAGGAGCATGCCCTACATAAGACAGAACTTTCGTATTCTAGTGGCTTGTGAAAGAAGCTATGCACTTTTGATTGAAATTTAAGGAAAGTGTTTGTAGAGATTTTGATTGATACAATAAATGAAAGTTTTAAAAATTAAGAGATTTGATTTTCAAAATAAAGTATGTGTAAAGAGATCATAGAAAAGAAAAATATGATACATTTTTCATAATTTTATTATTTGATGAGATTGGCTTGAGGAAACTAAACGATAAGATTCAAGTACTTTCTTTTAAATCATGATGGTTGATTTAAAGATTGTATAGCTCATATCTCTCACACCACAAGTCTCTTATGATTAATGATCTGGATTTAATCTTGATAATGATAGCTAACCCTAAAAACCCTAACCCTAGAAAAGTTCTATACAAGGAGATCAAATCTTTACCATCTTTATACTTCTCATATGTCTCTTCCGGTGGCATACATCATCTCACCTCTCTATAGTGTTGGTTTTATGTGGCCTTTAAAGGCATTATGCATGTGTCATGAAAAATATTTGTTATAGTGGAACATAAACTCAGTGGGAGTGTGGTCCCTCAGGGACCATACTACATAAACGATGTTTGTTGATATCGGACTGTGCTTGTCAATCTAGGCCAGTCGGTTGGAAAACCCAATGTACTTGGGCATATAGAACAAATCGAGAAGGATTTTAGGTTAGCCCTTGATGAGGTCGGAGCTTATGCCTGGATGAATGAGCTGAGAGACTGTGTGACTCTTGTGTGTGATGGTAGGCCCACAGAGACGGGGGCCAAATCTTCATCCATATTCCATCACATGGCATGCATATCGATAGATCGTTTGGGAAAGTCAGTTATCCACCTTTGGGTGAAGCATATGCATATGTGAGAGATACTCCTATGCACTATAGAGCTATGGTTGCATCAGGTGGTGGTGACCTGCACTCGTCTCTATTTGAATACATATAATTTATAGACTGGGATTGCGACCCCTTGGCTCATTGGTCAGACTTTGGTGACTCGCTAATGAGCCACTGCTTGGACCATGGGTGATGTAAAACACTGGTTCGGTTCGATAAAGCAAGTGTGGTCTGTAGTCCACAGTTGAAGGTGGAGTGCCCCATGATCACTGATGGAATTTCTGAACATATGGATCAATTTTCCATCATATTAATTTTAATTGTGTTATTTTATTATAAAAATTATTTTAGATTTATTATTTAAATTTTTATGAATCTTTTAATATTTTATTTGTGATTTTTGGACTTAAAAAATTGAAGTTATTGATTTTATAAAGTTAAAAAAATTCAAATAAAAGTTTTAAAATTGTTTTTTTTATTTTAAAAAGTTTATAAAATTACATGGGGAACCCATAGTGCACCTGGGCCCACCATGTGGCATGTGGGGCCCACATGTGCCGCTTGAGGGTGGCACGCCCCACTCATTGGATTCTCCCTGATCAAGTAATTTAAGTTATGGAAAGATTATCTTATGACATGTGATCTTTTGATCATATAGTAAATATTGACCTTATATTATCTAAATGAGGTGGCATATATTAACTTGATAATATTTGACATATTCTTATGGAATATATGAGATGGATCATGCTACTTTATGGAATGAACAATAGTTTATTAGATTTAATTTATTTATAAAATATTGATGGGAAATAGTTTGAAGAAAGGGGGATAATGGTCCATGTATCTTTCATAATGTTGATGGCCCATCTATGGAATAGATAGCTAAGATCTCTCACCCCACATATCATCTTGATCAACGATCCATTTTAAAAAAGACGCAAACTTTGAGAAATCCTAAAAAAATCCTAGACTTAAATTTTTCTATAAATAAGGGAGCTCTCTCCTCATTTTAACAAACCTCTTTCTCTCTCTCTCTCTCTCTGTCTCTCTCCTCTCTAATTTTCTCTCTAACCCTCTCCCCCCTAGAGATACCTAGGGGCACGCCCCAAACCCTAGTCTCTCTTTCTCTCCCTTGTAACCTAAAGACCTAAGGGTTAGGAAATTAGGGTTTGAGCCAATTTATTTTGGGGTTGAGTTGTTATAAGGATTTAAAAGGCAATTATCTAGTTTGGCCGAAATCAGCTTTCCCGGTTCGATATTGAAGCTAGACCGCTGACCCCGTGCCATCGGATGTGGTGACTCGATGTCAGGTGTAATAAGCCTGGTTGAAGCAATATCCGACATCTTCTTTTTTAATTACTTGCTCTTTTATTTTTTATTATCGAGCATAGTGTAGGTTGTATCAATGACATCAAGAGATTGAGTTTTATTTCTTTATTATGTTGGTTTTACTTTGAGATATTTTTATTAATTGCAATAAGACCATTTGTAAGTGATCTTTTTGCCAAAAAAAAAGGGGGGTAATTAATATAAAAAACAAATTTATATTCCTTGGCAAAAAGGTTACATTGGTCTTTCTTTCATGTAGATCTATCATCTCTCTCTAACATAATTTTTCTAGATCTCTCATCTATCTCTATCGATATTTCAGCAAGAAAAGAGAGGGCATGCCCCATAGCCCTACAAGCCAATTTTATTTTGCAAGAGAACAGAGGGGGCAAGCCCCATAAAATCCCAATGGAAAGGGCATGCCCCACTTAGACAGTGAGGTCATATGATTTCATTGCTTTTATATTTGATTAAGAGTTGTAGCCCATGGCTTCCCATGCTTCAAAGTTGAAATATATCATTGATCCCATGTATCATTGGAGGATGATACTTGGTGTGGGTTGTATAAAATCCAGTTGAAGTAATATTTTGGCAATCTTTTTTATAGTTTGGAGTTTTTTGTTTTCTTGTTCTCATAAGTATTATGTCATTTATGATTCCAAGATCAATTTTATATAATTTTGTTTGTGTAATAAAGAATTATTAAAGCGACAACAAGTGAGGGTCCTTAAGATTCTTCGTGTTCTTATTATTTCTCATTATGTATTTAGACATCTGCAAGTAATTTGGGTGGTGAAAATAAAAACAAAAAGAAAAATTTTAATTGATATATACTTGCTCAGGTTACATAGCCAAACTTTTACTATTTCGATCTTTTTATATATATTTTTTTGTTGGGGGTGTCCTTTCAAGGAGTGGGTAGGCTCCAAAGATCTAGACTTCATTTTAAGATAACCGATAAAAAAAAAACTTAGAAATAGAAGTGTGTTAGGCTTGACAAAATGATTGAAGCTACCTCACTCATCCATTTAGATTGAACAACTTAGGATCTTTGATACATTTTAGTAGGGGCGTAAATGGATTGATCCTAACCGGCGTAAATGGATTGATCCTAACCCAAATCCATCCCAACAAGTATGCGTTTACAGTGCAAAATCTGACAGAGCTGGTGATGAAGATCTCTTGGATTTGACACCTTAAACTAATGAAAATGAAATGATTAAAAGGTGATAAAGAAAGTGGGACAAATCGAATTCAGATTTGAGGTCAGATCTGCCCGAAAACGAGTAGATCTATTCTCAGATCTGTGGCAGAGCCAGCATGATCCAAGTCACGAAAATATGATTTTAAAGCAAATAAGCAGATCAAAATGAAATTAGAAGAATAAAAGAAGAATAAAAAAAAGAAAGAAATGATACCGAACCCGACCGGATGGCCCAGGACTCTTGAGCCTTCTGGGGCTCGCCATATCAGAACCGGTCTTCTTTTGTCTCTTTGAGTCGGATGTTCACCACCAAGTATCTGGTTGAAGAAGGGTGGTTGTGCCCAAAGGGTAGATCTAGGGTGGTTGTGCCCTAGGTCTAGGTTTTCTCTCAGGAGGCTCGGGTTCCTGAAGCAGTTTATAAAGTTTTCTCTTCTCTCGTGTATCTGATCTTTATCTGCCCCTTTCAAATGGCCAAGAACAAACCTATTTAAAAGCCAAAGATTTGTTGGGGAAGGATAATATCCCCGTAACCAACAAATCCCCTTGGTCAAAGATACCATATGGGATGCCATTTTGGGGAGGTAGATTTAGAATGGATAACTACTAAAAGCTAGGGGTTTGCTAGGTGTAGAATGGATAACTACTAAAAGTTGGGGGTTTGTTAGATGTAGAATGGATGGGAAGCTAGAGATTTGCTAGGTGTGGATCATAGGATGGGACCATGGATTGTGGTGGTCTATGGTTTAAGGGTCTACTGAAATAATGTGGTCCTATGGGTTCATGAAAACCATGGAATTTGTCAATTTTAAAATGGTGGGATCTGATTGGGTCAAAGCTGATCAGATCCGGATCCGACCAAGTTCAAATCAAAATATAAAAAATTGTATATTGTATATTATATAACAAAAATGAGGATGTTTATACAAAGAAACTAACAGGTGGGTCAAGTTGGTTTGGCCCGATCCACTCAGGCCCAACCTAGACTCAGATTTGATTCAACTCTTGGGTCCATACCTCTGGACTCAGACCCAATCCACTAACTCTAGAAGCCATATCAAATGGATGGAAACAAGGTTTTTATTTTTATTTTATTTTCATGATGTTTTAGGAGATTGAAATTTAAGGTTGGAGTTCTTCAAAGTTTCTAGTTTTTTTTCACATGTCTTTGTGTTTTTTTTTTTTATTGTAAAGAATTGAGTGGTAAAATTAAAACTTTATTTTTTAAATACCAAGGGTTGGGATTTAATTAGGTTAGGCTCAATGATGATTTTTTTTTAGAAACATGAAATTCTTGGATAAGAAAAAATAGAGTGAAGAGGATAAGATTTTATTTTAGATCTTGCCAAGATATTTTGTTTTGGTGGATTCCCTTGCTATAAGAGAGTGCATAACTTATATATATATATATATATATATATATATATATATATA
>NW_006499801.1:2440647-2451627 GCF_000471905.2 Amborella trichopoda
AGCCCTTGACTTGTATATAGAATCTTTTTCATATTAGCTCTTGTATTGCACTTTACGAATATTCCTTTGAAGATATTTTGAAGTCTTTTACAGTTTTGAGTAACTATAGTTGATGCAGCTTCTAAGTGTGCTCAAAGTCTACATATTTCAATTCCTAAAAGAGGTCCCATGATTAGTAGGTTTTGTTCAAGAGGAGTTATGTTACTTCGTCAGTATTTTAAAAAGCGCTAAGCGGCGCCTAGGCGGCTACCTAGGTGGGCATTCAGAACCTGTACGGCCCAGTTGAAGAAAAAACAACTGATAAGTGATGATTGATAATTATTAATCCATAAGAATTTTGATAATCCATAAGGCCATAATCCATAAGAATTTTGATAATCCATGGGATCAAAATCCGAGTTAAAAAAAGAAGATAGAAGTCGGGAAGAGAATTTTAATAAATTATAAGACCATAACCCATATTTTCATACAATGCTAAAACAGTAAAACCATTTAAGCATACACTGATAGTCTGATATGCTGTAGACTGTGCACACAAAAGTTAGATAATAGAATTAGAAACTAGAAAGTAGAAACTAAAAATAAGAAAACAATATACAAAAACTTAGAAAATATACAGTCTAGGACACAATAGTCAACACAATCAACACCAAGAGTTTTCACTCTTCACTCATCATCATCATCATCAGAAGGAATAGGGTAAGCCTCATTATATGCAGCAGAATTAAGGCCATCATCATAAAAGTCGTCTCCCTCTTCAATATAATGCTCGCCCTCCTCCGTTTCTTCTGAATCTGCCTCTTCTTCCTCTTCTTCTTCTACCTTCCTCTTACTCGTATGTGTAGATGAGGCCATAGGAGTCTTGGCTATTCTACGCTTTTCCATCGTTTTGTGCCTCCCTAAACTCAAATATTATATAATTTCCTCCCTAGTAGCCTCAAGAACATTTTTACGTGGGGCGACATCCCTCTTAATATTGACAAGCTGTTTTTAAACTGGTAAATGCCCCCATTAATATCCTTTCCACAATAATTACATTTAATACGATTTTTGTCATTCGAATTCGGGTGATAACCATACTTCCAACCTGGATCACCACTTCTAGAAGAACATGGAGAAGATATTTCCACATAACCAGACTCATTTTCATCATTTTCTGTATCTTAAACTCAGAAGTTGTCTAATCTCATCCCGAATAGCTTCAGGAATCTTTTTGCAAGAAGCAACATTCCCTTTAATACCAGCAAGATGTTTCTTGAATCGGTTAATATTCCCATTGGTATCTTTTTCACAAAAATTACACCTTATACAATTTCTATCGTTTAGCTTTGGGTTATAACCATACTTCCACCCCGGGTCACTTCTTTTAGAAGTAGCATAAATAAACCTATTCAAATGACAAGGATTTTGTTCCTGTTTTTGTTTTACAGAACTCATATATTGCTTAATTTCCTCTTTGATAGCTTCTAGAACATTTTTACAGGGGGCAACATCCCCCTTAATACCTCCAAGATGTTTCTTAAACCGGTTTATGACCCCTTTCGTATCTTTTTCACAAAAATTGCATCTAATGTAATTTTTGTCATTTGGATTCGGGTTATATCCATATTTCCAACCCGGATTTCTACTTCGACTAGATCCTGAAGAAGACATCTCAAAATAAAACAAGCAATCTAAAAAATAAAAATTTGCACTTACTTTGATTGCTCGAACTCCAAACTCCTACCTATGAGATGTTTTCTGGTGCCATTATAATAAAAAACGCTCTCTAATAAGATTATAAAACTCCAAACCAAATCAAATATACCTAGGTGATGTTTGGATCCATTTTTGATAACTTTGAGAAACACTTCGATCCAATGAAAGTCACAAAATTTAGTTTTTTTGAGGTTTCTTTCTCTCTAAAATGGGTTCTTGTGCGTTTAAGTTTCAACTGAATCTAAAACCCATCCTTAAAACCTTTTATGTTTCAAAAAAAATATACAGCAAGAAAAAAGAATTCCATTGCTCGGCGGGGCGCTGGTCAAAGTGGAGAAGTGCAACCAGAGTTTTATGTGATCGCTGCATGACAATGAAGGTGAAGGGCAAGGTCTATAGGACATCTGTGATGCCAACTTTGCTATAGGGGGTGGAATGTTGGGTGGTCAAGAAGCAACATACCCATAAGATGAGTGTAGCTAAGATGAAGATGATGAGATGATGAGTGGCAAGACAAGATGGGATAGAATTCAAAATTAATATATTCAGAAGAACTTAGATGTGGCACCAATGGGGGATAAGATGAGAGAAAGTAGACTTAGATGGGTTGGTCATGAGCAACTCATACCCAGTACAACATCTGTTAAGAGGTGCAAGTTAGTTCAAGTGGAAGGCTAAAAAATGGTAAGGGGTAGGCCCAAAAGGACATGGTTGGAAATAGTGAGAAAAAGACATGGGAACTTATGGCGCCATTAAGGGTATAGCCTTTGATAGAGCAGAATGGTGGACTAGGATTTGTGTAGCCGACCCTAAATAGTTTGGGAAAAGGTTTTGATGATGATGAGGAGGAGGAGGAGGACTTTCTTATGTTAACATTCTAAAAAAAAAGGATGATCAGGACTCTCATGTATTTTTTAGTTAGGGTTAAGGTTTGATTGGGGTTAATATCATAGTTGTTGCAAACGGGATCAACAAATTGTGGTTGTCCAAAAGCTCCTTATGATTTGGTTGTCTGCACATTATCAATCCAAGAAATTTGATCACTTTGTACTAGGATTGTGATCCCAAACTAGTCAGGATCGAGTGATTAAATTTCAGGACTGAGATCCATTGGTTAAGAATCATAGTTCCCCACTGCAATTAAATAAGGTTCCTTGCCACTAGAGAGTAGCTGGAAAATGATCCCAACATATGCTAGAGTGAATGACAAATTTTATGGGAGCGGGCTCCATAGAGTTGAAAAATGAGGCCTTTGAGGACTTCAACTCTGGCTCAATAGCATAGTTCTAACATTGTTTAAATTAATATTTTCTAAACTTAACTTTTATTAAAGAAATTAGAAACTTTCAATCATTCTATAGTCTATTATATTGTTATATTATAAAAATCAATTCATTTAATGTATATCTACACAAGGCTTTTGATACTTGATACCGATTTGATTGAAGCTCGATCCCTCATTAATGAATCATCAATACGAACTGTAGGATTAGAACCAGGATCCTTTATTGGTGGAATCTGGTTGTAGTAGACATATGGTTCCTTTGTTCAGAGTAATGGAATCCCAGATGTAATAAAATTTGGATCCCATGACTCTCAGGATTGAGAACGTTGACACGTAGGAACTAGATCCCATTGAAATATGGATCTCAATCGCATGAGGAATGGAACTCCATCCCTTGAAGAAGGGATTGATATCCAAAATTCTAAAAATGAGATCCGTAGAAGATCTCTTTTTTGGGATCTTAGGACCGAGCCTCCGGAACAAGTTGCCAATCAAAGTAGGTGATCCCAGTAACTATTGCTAATATAAATACTTTGTTATAAGGGTTGTTGCATGGTTTTTAGATGCTTCTTTTGTAAAACTGTCATTAATGAGTTTTGTCAAAATGGATCTTATGTTCCTTGGCAAGGATGAATTTGATTCATTCTGCTTCCAAAGAATCTTGCTCGGGCTTAGATGTCAACTTCGGGTGATCAAAGATCAATTATAAGATCATTGAGATCTATAAAAATTCTCTTTTGACTACTGTTTATTCAAATGTCATGAGTTCCAGATTATGCCAAGAAGTATGATGAATTTAATTGTGATTTTTAGGTTTTTAATTAGTTTGAAGTCCTCTTTAACCCCATTTAAGTTGTTTTGGTTTTAGGGAAGAGTTTCCTTGTGTTAGTTGGGGTCTTGGTTTCCTTATTTTTTGGGTCCCTAAGCTAATTAGGTTTCTTTGTATTGAGTTTCCTTTTTGTGATTGGAGTCTTAGTCGAGCTCAGGTTCCTTGTAGTCCAAGTAAGACGAGTCTAAGAGTCAAAAGGATCGTAAATGCACATGTAAAGGACCAGCTGCCAGATCATGCTTGAGTAATAGAAGTTGCTTTTTTGAAAGCTTTTTGATGGTGTTTATTTTGTCTTTGTGATGTTGATTTCACAACCCTTTTTGTGGTGCAAATTGTTCGTACTTGTTAAGGTGATGATTCCACGAACGCCTGATTTTTGGTGGTGCTGAATCCATTCACGTTGTGCTCTTTCATTGCGACACTACCTTATCTTTTTGTCTGTTGCCATTTACCCCTTCATCTATACCCATCATCCTTCTTGAGCGCTTCTAAGACCAGTCTTACCATCTCTTATTCACATACCTAATTCACAATCATCACACCAAAACCCTGCCATGCTTTTCTCTTCAAAAACTCAAACATCCCGATCCAAACCTCAATCAGCAAATCCAAACCCGTTCTTCATCTACAATCTCCAAAGTAGTTCCTACATGACAAGCCTCAATAACCTAAACCTACTCTCCTCCAACCCATCATCTTCCGTTTTGTTCGTGCTCCTACATCTTACTTGGAGAGTGCAGGGCCTTCTTTGGTTTATCTCGCATATTTGTTATTCTCCTGTGTAAGGTTGTGCTTTCAAGGTGCATTTTTAGTGCATCACATTCATTTATAATGGAAACTTCTTTTTACTTCAAATGATATTAACATGGTTATGGTGCCAAAAATGGACGCTAGAGTTGTAGATGTTCTTATGCTTATTCAAACTCACCAGACCATGGCAGTAGGGTTAGCTATACTGTTTCTGACATTGATATAATTCCCAAACAAGTTCTTTCTTCATATTCTGAGTTGAAATTTTAATTTGAAGTTGGAAAGAATTTCCATGAGTTCATTTTCCAGTTATAATTGATGGAGGTAACCTTCATTGTGTTTTATTCTACACACTACCGTTGACAAATTTAGGAACCTTTTCCATGAAGAAATATATATGGAATCCAACTGATTGAAATATTTTCCAAGCCCGTCATCCATTGAAACTGACTGCACTTTTGGGGCTAAATGATTGTTAGGGGGAACATGTTTTACTATACTACTTTATACCATACAAGTAAGGTGCACCTCTAAATTTTGATGAAAAATGATTTGGGTGTCGGAAACTCTGCGATGGCTTAAAAATCCATGTTATGGAATTTAAATTTCCAAAAATGGTGCAGATCGAGCAGATTTATAAACACTTGAAAATCTTGAAAGTAGATGGTGCAGATAACTTGTGACAAGATGCATTATTTTTAGGACTTGATATTTATTTTCTTCTTTATATCCATGCATCTAGAGGTCGAGTGATCAATTGTTCCAGACTTGGGAACACTCTTTTTTATGGATTTTTAGGTGCACCTTACTTCTATAGTATAAGGTGTGAACCTTATATAATTTTTTTCCTTTACATTATATACATTCTTCTGATGCAGATTTTGTATACCTATTTGGTTTTATTTGATGCTATTCCTCTCCTGTTATTATGAATTTACCTCATACTATACTTTGTTGATACAGGCATTTATGGACAATAATGATGTCCAGTCTGGAATATATTATTCCATAATGATTCCATAATGCCATTTTCTATCATGTGGAAATCTCTAGCTATATTGGAACGATCTTTAGAGGATGCTCATACCCTGCATGATTTAAACAAGTGTAAAACTGAAACAGCAATGCTGAGCTCCCTTCCTGGTTTTATCCCAGCAGATCTATCCTTTGTCTCAGACCACGGAAAGGACCAACATGTTGATCTTATCTATAATTTGAGGACTGGGAAGAAGCATGCCCTTTCGAAATGTGATTCTGATTCTCTCTCTGGAGCGCCCCCAAAATGTAATTCCAATGCTCTCTCGGGCTTTCCTTCTACATCATGCTCTCTCTCATCTGTATCCAGCTTCTCCACAAGTCCTAAACCCAGTATGAGTAGTCACGTCTACAAGCGAAGGAAGCTTCCAAAGAATTTTCCTACAGATTTATCAGAACAATCATCAAAGTGTTCCTCCATGGAGAGCATATATGATAGTGATTTATGTTCTGAAATGCTTACTTTGGATGTAAAGAAGGATGGTATTCCAGAGCCTAATATCAGAGGTAGTCTTTTTGGGGTCAAAGCTATTGATCAGCCTCTACCAGTATTTAGCAATGATCTGTCATATGGTACGTGGAAACTTGATGAAAAGTTCATTTCACAATCTAAAATTGATATTGGTGGAGAGAGGAGACATGATGAGGGATTAATGGTTTCATCGGCTAGAAGACTGGATCAAGACTTATGCATCAATGGAAATTCTCCTTACTCAATTTTGGATAGCGATTTGGCTCCCACAGACCATGAAGCAGCTGTGGCAGGAGATTGCGTCTCTAAACTCAGAGGTCCTAGCAATATAGGGGGATATCGTACAACTAATGAAGTGGTGATTTCTACCTTGGAGATCTATGGCCTGTTGGGAGGGTTAAGGCTTGATGAAGAATGTGCTAGTACTGAAGTCTATGGATATTTGATGCAATGCAAAATATGTGGGGGTGCAGAAAATTCACTTAAAATGTTGATATGTGACATGTGTGAAGAAGCCTGTCATGTGTCTTGTTGTAATCACAGAGCCAAAAAGATACCAGTTGATGATTGGTATTGTCAAGATTGTCTGAGAAAGAAGAGCAAGCCAATGGTTAAAGTAAGCACCATGAATTCTGACAAGGATTTGAAAGAAAACCACGAAATTTGGAGAAAAGACAGCAAATCCGATGTTTTCTCATCCATGTTGCAAGATACCGAACCGTATGACACGCAGGTTCGAATTGGGAGTGCTTTTCAAGCAGATGTTCCTGATTGGTCTGGTCCAAGTTTAGAGTATGTTTGCATGCCCCCTTTGCTTTATGTTGAGCAAATTGTATGGTGGTTGCTTAATAAATTAACTATTGACATCATTATAAATTGGCCATATTAGGTAAGATGCTCAATATCAGTTAGAAGAGATAAAGCTATTTACACTAAGAGGGAAGAATATTAGTAGCAGAAGTGTGCTTTTGTAAATTTTATAAAGCAGTACCCTCATTGTCTAGGGTACATTATTGGTACATACAGATTTGGCATACAAATTTGGTCGTAAAACGAAAAAAAAATTGTGGCATAGTGGTCTGAACTTTGTGGGCCATTGTTAATGGTGTAACCCTTTGTAAACCACTACTAGGTAAAATAGATAAGAGAATAGTGATCTGTTTATTAAATTTCTCATATTTATGTTATTTTTATGCTTATGAGTGTTCTCCATCTATTGTAGATGGTGTGCTTGCTTACTTTTGGAATTTCCTTTTGCATTTCAGTGACTCAGATTACACAGGAGTACCACTGGACATCAAATATGATAGAAATGACTTTCTTAATGTAAGATCCTTCCCCTGATGTATGCAAAATTTTTCTCAAGTATATGCATAATTTTTTCTTCTTATGTATATACTAGTACAAACCTCCTGTAGAAACTATTCTTTTAGTTAACAAATTGAATGTGGTAGTGGGTTATTGGGTTTTACAGACATGGGATCCTTGCCAGTCTTTTGCTCTGATCCGTATTGGGAATTGGATTCAATGCCGTGAAGTTCTATATGAGGATCTAGGGCAATCCCGAGATAAGCAAAATTTGAAGGGTGTTGTTTGTGGAAAGTGGCGTAGGTAAGTCATTTGGTAATTTTGAAGTATTTTTGAGTGTCGATCAAATTTTTTTTTGTAGCTTTTTTAGCTAGGTCATTTGTTTTCTTGGGGTTCTTGGTAATTTAGTTTAGAATCTTATTGTCCTCCTTGGGGTTATTAAAGAATGTGTATACGTATTGTTGTAGGCCTATTTGGAAGACAATTGATTTTATCAAGAGCATACTATCTTTTCTAGAATTAATATATTTTGCGTAATTTTAGCTTGTTAGCCATTTGGTAATACTCTATGGTTTGTATCATCATCATTATCTAAGTCTTACCCTATTATTTGGGGTTGGTTACATAAATCATGTTCTGGCATTTCGCTCTATCAAGGACCATCCCTCAAGACCATAAGTCATCATATTTTCTTTTTATTACTTCCATCCATGTCCTTTGGGGCTTGTCCCTTGCCCTTTTAGAGTGCCTTCCACTTGAACCAAATCATCCCTTTTAATTGTTGTTGTTCTACGTCGATGTTGCACATGGCTAGACCACTTAAGTCTACTTTCCCTGATTTTATCTCATATTAGAGCTACCCCTAAGTTCCTGCTAATGTATTAATTCTGAATTTTGTCCTTCCTTCTCTTACCACTCATCCATCTCAACATCCTCATCTCAGCTACATTCAATTTATGGATATGTTGTTTATTGACTTCCTACCATTCGTCCTATAAAGCATGGTTGGTCTTATAGTCGTCTTCGTTTTCATTGGTATGCAAAGATCACAAAATACTTTAGAAGTACATCTCCCCTTCATCCATCCATCTCTAAATCTATGAGCAACATGTGCCTCAGTCTCTCATTTCTCATTGATTATTGACCTAAGATATTGAAAATAATCTTTTTTAGGTACTTCTTAGCCATCATTCTTAATTAACTCATAATTTCTACTTTTATTATTACTAAACTTGCATGTCATATATTATGTCTTGATTAGGCTAATTTTAAATTCTTTATATTCTAAAGCATCCCTCCAAAGTTCCGACTTTGCATTTACATCGTTTTTATTCATTAATCAAAATTGTCATCTGCAAACAACATACCACATGCCTTCATCCTATAAATGCCTGTTTAACTTATCCATAACCAAAGCGAAGAGAAATGTGCTCAATACTGACCCCTGATGTAGGCTTACTGTCACTAAGAACTCACTTGTGCCTCACTCATTGTCCTCACATTAGTTAGCGCTCTCTCGTATATATCCTTAATCACATCAATATTTCATATTGCGACTCGTCTCTTTTCTAACACCCACCAAATTATCTCTCTAGGTAGCCCATCATATGCTTTATCTAAATTAATAAAGACCATGTGAAGGTCTTGTCTCTCTCCTTAAACTTCTCAATCAATTTCCTTAATAGGAAAATAGCGTCAATGGATGGCCTTCTTTACATAAATTCGAACTGATTTTGTGATACATTCGTTTCATGTCTTAATCATTGCTCAATCACTGTTCCCCACAGTTTTATAGTACAACTCATTATATTACCCTTGGATAGTTTTTACAACTTTGTGTCTCCTTTGTTCTTGTAAATAGGTACCACAACACTTTTTCTCCATTCATCTGGATTTTTTTTTTTTTTTTTCAAAAGCTTGGTCACCAAGAATAACCAATCTCTCCCATGAATTTCCAAACTCTATAGGTATACTATTTGGTCATAAAGATTTTCCTCTTTTAATCTTTCTCAAAGCTTCTTTCACTTTAGATATCCTAATCCTACGAAAGTATCTATGACAATTGACCTCATGTATGTCAATGGTGCCTCTATGATCCTCACTATCCTCACTCTTAATGCATTTACAGTTCCTCTCTCTCTTTTTTACGAGTTCGAAGACATCTTTGAACATTCTCTTGTAGCCTTGTCCCCAATTTATTGTATGAATCATCGTCTGCCTTAAGCTTAGCCGTATTTACTATTTTCTTGGCATTTCTATATTAATCTAAATTCTGATCATTTATATTACCTACCAAGTTTCCTTGTATGAAAGCCTTTTTCCTCTTGATTCTCCTAAAACTTCTGCTATTTTCTTGCAATTAACCATCTCATTCGGCCTAACTTTAACTTCATCGTCATTTCATTTTCCTTCTTTCATCAATTTATTCCTAAATTAGTCTATTTGCTCGCTTTTTAATTTCCACCACTTTGTTCTTGGACACCTATTAATGTCACTCCTCTTCCAACTCTTAATGCAAACATCCATGAGCTGTTGCGTGGTCAGACCTAATGTCCTAAAGTCTATGGTCTGTTTGGTTTAGTTGTATGGTACCTTAACCTGAGATCCTGTACATTGAAAATCATATGGTCTCAATTTTCCATACTCCTCTGTCCAAACCCTACTCTTTCTTTTCTTTTTTTTTCTTGTTTTCTTTTTTTTCTCATTTTCATTTTCCTTCGTCCAAACAACCTTTCTTCTTCTTCTCTCCCTTGGAAGCCCAAGCTAATTTAGGGAAAAAATAGCTTGGTCTTAGCTGGGCCGTTCTATTGTTCCCCAACTGCTAAATTGCAACACTATGGTGAACTTATCTTTATTTATGCCATTCTGTGGAGCTCCTTTGAAATTTTCTTACTACCATGTACCAAATGACCAATGAGGTGAGCATATTGGCTCATTCCTCTGTGACTTTCTCTCTTTGTCCCCTCTTTGAAGAACCTGATTCCCCCATGTTATTATCACCTCCAAATTGTGAGTAATCAACCAAGGTCATGGACCCCACAATTTAATTAGAAAAACATAAATTTTTAAGGCGTGGATTATCAGGAGTAAGTAAAAGTGCATATGAATGGAAGCTGGAGTTTGTGGGCAACATTGTGAAGTAAAGGTTTTGAGGGTTTCGGCTTATTTTCAGGTGCCATTGAAGCAGATGATCCACCATCCAGGTTCTACAAGGTCTCTTATGAGGATGGAGACTTTGAAGAGTTCATGTTTGGTGAATCACTTCAGCTCTGTAAACAGAGCAAGAAGAATGGCCGAGTGATGAACAGCTTCAATGACTGAAAAGGAAGTTGCAGAAGAATCTAGGTTTTGATTAGACGAAGATAGGGTCATCTGCCAATCTATTCCTTCTGACGAACTCTAAACCCCTTTCCTTTCATTCCTTTCTCTGTTAAGAATCTTCGGAGAGAGAGAGAGAGAGAGAGAGAGAGAGAGAGAGAGAGAGAGAGAGAGAGACGTACTACTAATAAGTAATTAACTTATAGTAGTAGTAAGTAAAGTAAACGTAAAACGTAAACGTTAAAGTAAAGTAAAGTAAGTAGTACGTAGTAGTAACTAACAAAC
>NW_006499801.1:2451760-2464700 GCF_000471905.2 Amborella trichopoda
TACGTACGTCTACTACTACTACTACTTACTTACGTACTACGTACTACCTTACCTTACCTTACCTTACTTCTTACTTACGTACGTAGTAGTACGTAGTAGAGAGAGAGAGAGAGAGAGAGAGAGAGAGACCTTCATAAAAGATTAACTTATATGATGTAAAATGAAAACAACTTTAGAAAGGATAAAGTTGCATGGAATCAAACCAATATGTTCATCATGAATAATTTTACAAGGACTCTACCAAACAACAACTTTTTATGATGATTATTTTTATCTAAACAGTAAAAAATAACAGGTGCATCCAAACAGGCATATAGTAATTAAGCCTTGCAAAATACCTAGTTAGTAATGTCAAGAGTGATTTGTTAAGTTACTTGACTGCGATGATCAACACAAGGACTCTCTTATATTTTGTATGCAAAAAATTTACAGAACTTGTCTCATTTAAAGTTTCAACTTTGATTTCAGGGCTCGTCTTTCCGATGTTCAAACTGATGATTGGGATTGCTCATGTTCAGTTCTTTGGGACCCATTACATGCTGATTGTGCTGTGCCTCAGGTGATTTGACCATTTACCATCATGCTATACCTATGATGACAGTTTTTGTGTCTCGAGTCTCGACACACCAAAGACATGAATCTTGTGTTTGATACTTCAGGAATGTAGACACTTCTTCTAGCCTTCCATCTTGAAATATCACTAGAGAAGTACTTAATGTCATTTAACATTCCACGTCCCCTGTTTTTGAATGGTGTACGAACATAATGTCAGATTGGCGTTTTTGACACTTGCATCCATCTTGGATAGTAAAACCCAGATCTAATATAGGTTATACATCATTTTGCACATATAAAAGATAGTTTTTGAAAATTGAAGTGTAGTATAATTCAAGTGATTATGGAAAACCATAGACCTTTTGTTAGGTTCATCGATCAACATTGGGACCCACCAAAAGAGGACAGGACCCCCCAACATTAGGTTCTCTCCATCATTATCCATATCGTTGGATGGGGATTACCCTATGGACTGGCGTTTTATATCATCATTACGTTATGGGACACTTGTATTTTTGTCTTACTCTTACTATGTTTATGTTAATAGTGTATGCTTTTATTTTTTAGGAGCTTCCAACAGACGAGATCCTTGAGCATCTGAAATATGTTAAATCGGTATGTATGACTTGTTTTTATAGAATTCTAAATTTTCATTGATCGAGATTGTGTACAGGTATAGGACTTTACAAAATGTAGTCTATACATCTTTAACTCATGTTTATATTGATATGAATGCACTAAAGCTCAATTGAATTGCTGCTAGCCTAAGCCTCAAATTTTTTCACTTGTAATGAAAATTCCTCTTTTAGTCATTGAGTCAGCCAAGTTTTGGACTCTGCTGGCATACTACACTAGCAATTACTGTTTGAGCAAATGTTTCCTCGAAGTTGGGTGGCAATGGCTGGCCCTGCCCTGAAAAACTAGGGCCTGGACCACGAAATTATTTCGTCTTTCCTTCTCTCTTTTCCTTGTTTCTGGTCATTGAAGCATTTTTTGTTTTGTTCGAGCCATGTTAGCCACAAGATTGCCAGCATGTGTGGACTCCACAACATGCGCCTCGGCTTAGGGAATGGGGGTATATTGCTCATTGCTTCATTTGAGCGTGGTATGACCCAGCTTAACATAAATAGTTTCAATGCAAAGGTCCATATATTGGCTATACGACAATGAAAGAATAGGTGATTCACTGTTTCTGACTCTTGTTACTACATCAACCAAATGTTTGGGATGATCATTCCTGACCTTGCCAGATGATGAGCTGTCAGAATCTTAAGTGCTTTAACGAGCCATGCAAAAGTTTAGTCTTAGCCTCTTTGGTGGGGCAACAATGAGTCGAACGTTGAAAAAGCTAAGCTGATGTTTGGCTCTAATTCATAATTCTATCAGGTCTGGGTATCAGCTTGGCTTCTTTCCTAACTGTATGAGACAGCTGCTCTACTTCTGCTAGAAGATCATCTTCTAGTGAAACACTTAATATTAGCATCTTTCAATGCTCTTCATGTCTAAGCCTGGCATCTATCCAAAACCTTGTCTCCCATTTCCTGCTTGCTACTTGTATCATTATGTTCTGAATAAATATTCTTGACATCTGTTTATTCATTCCACGTTCAGAAAGCTTGCTTCTGTTTTCCAGTGCCTTGACTAACCACTTTGCTACTTCCTTGCATTGACTAATCACTTTGCTACTTCCTCCACCTACTTCTTAGCATTATCTGGTCCCATACCATACCTTTGTAAAAGTGTTTCCTTCTGTTGTTTTGGCTTGGTTGTCCTTCTCTAGATTTTGTTAGACTAGGTAGAATTTTTATTCCCAAGGATCTCAGTGTTACATCCATCTTCCTTTGGGGGAATATGACGTTATTCAGTTTTGCTTGAGTGCTTTTAACAGTGGACAAATTGTCCTCTGGACTTGCACCTGATAAGGGTCTGACTTCTTCCTGAGCCTTAGATATGTTCAGGCGTGCAAAAGATCCAGTTGGCCACATCATCTTCTCTGGACCCTCCATCTCTTGTCCAGTCTGGGGTATCAGCAGTAAGAAACCATCCGAGTGCAGGTTTTGATCTGTCCATTATGTTTTGGCACATGGTTTCATCGGCTCTAGTCCTTGGTAACTTCTTGACTTGGCTCTTCTTTGTCTGTTGGATCTGCCTTGGCTTTTCAATACCCACACATTTGCCCTTGCCACTTTTCAAATGGTTGAAACATGGTTTCACGCCTTAGAAATTTTATGACTATCTATATTGCTTTTTCTAGTCTTTATTGATCTAAAGAAAGCTTTTGATTAAAGTATCTCGAGATTTGGTTTGGTGGGTGTTGCAAAAGAAATGAGTATTCAGACACTACATCGAATTGGTGGGTGATATGTACGATGAGGTAACTAATGTACAAACAACTAGTAGACAGACGAGTGAGTTTTTAGTGATAATAGGTATACATCAGGAATGCTCTAGAATATAAAGGTTTTAAAATTAGCCGGATTAAGACAGAGTATATAGAATGTAAGTTTAGTAATAATAGGAGTAGAGACGAAGTAACTAAGATTGACGGCCAGAAATACCAAAAAGAACGCATTTTTGATATCTTAGGTCGATAATCCAGGAAAATGGAGAGATCGGGGAAGATGTTGCGCATAGAATTAGAGTGGGGCAGGCGAAGTGGAGATGTGTAACCGGAATTTTATGTGATCGCCGCATCCCAATGAAGCTAAAGGGTAAAGTTCTATAGGGCAGTTGTGAAAACAGCTTTGCTCTATGAGGCAGAATGTTGGACGATCAAACAACAATTTACCCGTAGAATGTTTGTAGGGGAGATGTTGTGTTGAGATGGATAGTGGTAAGACAAGAAGGGATAGAATACTAAATAAATACATTTGGACAATTTAGGTGTGGCGATAAGATGAGAGAGAGTAGACTTAGTTGGGCTGGCCATGTGTGGC
Organism: Amborella trichopoda; assembly: GCF_000471905.2. The sequence continues at coordinate 2,455,252 of NW_006499801.1, forward strand.
GTAAACCCAATACAACACTTGTTAGGAGGTGCGGGTTAGTTCAAGTGGAAGGCTCAAAAAGAGAAAAGGGTAGGCCCAAAATGAATGGTTGGAAGTGGTGAGAAAGGATATGGTGACTTATGGCCTCATTGAGGATATAATCCTTAATAGAGCATCATGACTGAATGACGGACAAGGATTCGTGCAGTTTTGACAATGATGATGATATTGCCACATACTTTCTTTTATATCCTATTTCATGTTCAATTTGTATTGAATTTGAGCCTCCATATCTCTATGTGGTCTTAACCATGCTTTTCACAGCTTCTGTAATGTTTGGGCTTTCGATGTAGGGGATGTTTTTACCAGCATGCCATCCATTCCTCATCCTCTGCTGCTTTGGTTTTACCTTCTCTCCAATTTGGTGACTGAAATGCCATGTAGGTGTTTATCTTCGCCCACGGGAGTAGTTTTGAGATCTGTTCCTTCTTGTTTTGTCTTCTTCCAGGTCATTTGTTGGTACTTCTTTACATTCTTTTTATGCTCGTTTTCTTCTTGTCCTCTTGTAGTTGGAGCGTTTTGTCCCATTTTACCAGTGTCCGCAGTTTTTAACCTCATAGTTTTTTAGTTGTTTTGTGTTATACTTGTTTAGTGTTGATGAGCGAAGGCCATGGTTGCAGCTTCTGAGGCTTTAGTGTTAGAAGTGCACCTCCATGAGAGAGAGAGAGAGAGACTATTAGTTTCATGACAATTTGTTACAAAAAATAAAGTCGTGTCAAATAACTACTAGTTTCTGCGTGAGAGAGAGAGAGAGAGGGAGATGGCCTTCCATGCTTCCGCTTTCTAACAATATGTCATTACAAATAAATATTACTTAAAAACTATTAGTTCCTGCATAAAGTTTTATAATTTCCTTGCTTTCCTTTCATATTTATGCAGCTGAACCTTAGGATGGCTTCTAGAAAACAGAAACTCAAGCAGTGAGGATCAATGGACGTATAAAATTTTAAAGAGAGGTGAAAGGGGGTATAGCGTTTTACTGGCTAGTCAAGAATTCTTGTTGACATGAAAGGTGAAAGAAAAGTGCATCTTTGAGGTGGGTGATGAAGATGGTCTGCCATGATGCATGCATATAACCTAGTTTTTGTATCTATTTTTTGGGAGGAAGGATTTTGCAGGGAAACACCAACAAAGAGATGAGCTTTTGTACGTGCGAAGATTGCATCCTTTAATTTTGTGTTCATCTCAATTGCAATTGATTGTATCACAAGGGGAAGAAAATGAATTTTGGGATATTGCTTCGGCAGTCCTAGGCCTAACCATGACATAGAAGTTGATGCGGCTTAGTTCACATGAGCAACCTCTTTTTTGTCGTTGAATTACTTTGGAGTCTGGGCCCAAAGGATGTGCTTGTACTAACATGTATTTGTATTTTTTTTTTTTTGTAAAATCATTCATCAGAGAAAAATCTTAGTTTGATATGTATTGGTTGATATAGAGGATAATTACAATAAAAATATTTTGTACATGATGTCTGAATTTTTACTTTTGGTTTGTTTTCCTGTGTGTGTGTGTGAGATAGAGCTGTACCCTTTATTCCTAAGAATCTGTGTAACACCAGTTTATGATCTTTGAATACAAGCACTTGATCTAGTAATTTTATTGTTGGAAATTTATCGAAATACCTATAAGAGACGAACTATTCAATGCTTTCTTAAATGTAATTATTCCAACTTATGGTCATGTATTTTGATGGGTCATGTATATTTTGATGTGTGTTTTGAAATCAAATAAAAAGATATGGGTAGAATGTTAAATAATTCATCTCTCATTTGGATGATAAAAGTTCCTTTTCTTCTTCAATATTTACCTATGTGGCTTCACCCCACAGTGTGCAAATAAAGGCTAGTTGCACAGATTGAAATTATGCATTAGAGCTTTTTCTCAAAGAGAGAAAAAAAAAGGAAAGAGTATACTAACATGAAGGTTTAAAAAGAATTTGTGGGGAGAAAATAATAGTTTGATGCATTAGAGTTTGGATATCAACCCATACGGATTGAACTTTATGTGAAATGTGAAAAGGTGGCTATGCTTTCATTCTTACGAAAGATCCTCATAGGATAATACAAATCTTGTGTGCCTTGCACAACTACTACCAGATTGTATGGCTTGCAGTGAGCGAAAAATGTCATGGTTCTGCATTACTAATGTCATGGTTCTTTTCATAAATTCGCATCTAGAAAGTCCACTGGGAAACGTAGTTCCAACGCCGGAGACCTTTACAACAGCCTGAAAATCTATTTCCACTTTTGTTTATGAACTTTAAATCTAAAAAATTGGCACAATTCTGGTGGATCCATGAACATTTGAAAACTAACGATCTGAAAAATAATGTTTTACAAAATGAACTACTAGGAGGGCTTGGAATCCCCGGGCATTACCATCCATCTGAAAAATAATGTGTTACAAAATGTACTATTAGGAGGGCTTGGAATCCCCGGGCACTACCATCCAAGTTGAGATGATCAATTCGACGGTAAAGCTGTGACCTTGTGCTTAACTTTTCCAATTAGTTTGGTTTTATTTATTTTTTTTTTTCTTTTTTTTTTTTTTTTGTTATAACTGTTTTCATTTTTGTTGCATAGAATGTCGGTTTTCTCAAAGTTTGTACATCACTGTTTTCTTTTTTAGTGTGGAAAACATTTGCCTCCTCCTATGTCCAAGTGGCCATGGAAGAATCACTTCGTTGCTTGCTTAATATCATATTATCAACAGAGATGGCCCAACTATCTTAAATTGAATAAATTCTAAATCAACATTCAAGGTTTTTTCTGCCTTTATTGCCCAACAACTTTATGTACGTCTTTTGGTACCCATGAACTATTAAAAAAAAAAAAAAAACTGTTGGAGTCAAACAGAGACGACCAAAAATCTTAAATTGCATGAATTCTTTTAAAAAAAAAAAAAAATCTAACTATTTCCATTGATGTGCTAAAATTCAAATCTTGTTACTTCGTAACAATGATTTAAAAATCGCTGAGTCAAACCGGACTCGCCCGGTTCGACTCGGGAATCGGCACAAGCCTTGCCGGTTTCAGCACAAAATCGGGAACCGCCCACGGTTTCAGAGCAAAACCACCGGTTCCCTCTCGATTCTAGCGGTTCCCTCCAGGTTATAACCGGTTGCCTCCCGGTTCTAGCTTTTACACGTGTGTACGCGTCACGCGCCACACACACCACTCACGCACGTGTGTTCGTGTCACACGAGTCGTACACACTCCCACACGTGCCACACGCACAGTGCACATACACAAACACACGCACGTGTGAGGTTGCCCCAATGTTTTCAAGTGCATGTTTTAATTCATATTATATAGGTATTATATACCAAAGTTGAATACCCATATTTCGATGTAGGATAATTCCTAAACATCATTAAATGAAAAGGAAATGTAAATATATTCTATTAATCAGCAAATTATAACCACATGTGGTGAGCTGCCGTGGTGGTTATGTCTTTTGCTTTTTCACTTCACCTCCCAGAGTCGAATCCCCCCTTGGGCGTTGCATTTGTATTTTTGTGTTGTATAGTTTTGCATTTTTGTGTTATATAGTAGTTTTTGTTGTGTATATTGTAATAATATTTTTTTAAATAATATAAAAGGCATAAAAAAATAAAAAATAAAGAAGTTATTTTTTTGTATAGCAGTTAATTTTTGTTGTATATAGTAGTATAATTATTTTTGTAAATAATATGAAAGGCATAAAAAAATAAAAAATAAAAAGTTTATTCTATTTGAAATCTCCATCTTTCTACTAACAATCTCTTTCACTAAATTTATTATAGAAACCTAAAAAATATATTTTTGAAAAATTGAAATGTTATTTCCAAAATGTGTACGCATTTTATTATTTTTTACATTGATAACCAAATATTTTATTTTATTTATTAATTTTTACATTATAAATCATGTAATGTACTATTTTTCTTACAGTCGTCAATACTACATTTTAAATTAGATAATATTATAAAATATTTTTAAGTTTTTATTATTTATCTAATAAAATAATTATAAAATGTAAACTAATAATTATAATTTCAGTATATAATATTATAATTAGTTAGGTTGTAATAATTTTGGATTATAATTAATTAGGTTGTAATAATTTGGGTTTTTTTAGCAGATTAGGGTTTTTTGCCAAAACGAGATTTTAATAGCCATTCTTTCATTGATTTAGTCTATTCTTTATTATAGTTCATATATAATTATATATTTTATCCATGATAATGCTATGATTTTTTTTTTTATGTGATGCAAATTTAATACTTAAGTTTATACAGGGAAAGAGCATCTCAATATTCACAAATTGATGAAAAAACTGAAAGTTAATAATGTAGTACCCGCATTTCTTATTGGATTCCTAAAAAACAACATTTATAATGAATTTTAATAATTTTTTTGGATTTTTTTGAAGCTTTAATCTGACCGATGCAGCCGATTCCCGATCCGGATAGTTGATTCACCGATCCGGATCAATTTTTGAGGTGCCCGATCCGGATGACCGATCCGCTTTTTAAATCTTTGCTTCATCATATGTACTACAACGTACAATCGCGTTAGAGATATGCTTTCCATTCACGTGTTTTTCACTTTCCAGTTCATTATTTTTAGAGGGTGGTTTCTATAAGGTTGCTACTTTAAACAATCCAATTAAGGCACACTTTCATGAAATTTTGGTGAAACAAATTCTTAGGATTATCTTAAAATCGATTTTCATATCTACTTATAAAATTTTAAATTCCAAAAATAGTTAATATCAAGTAAATCTATAAACATATGGAAATCTTGAAAATGGATGGTTTAGATAATGTATTGCAAGATGCACTACTTCTAAGATTCAAAATCTTTTGTTTTTTTCATATTCATACATCTCGATGTCGAGATGATCAATTAGGGGTTTTTTCAACATTAAAACAACATTTTCCGATGGATTTTTGAGGTGCATATGTGATTCAATTCTACATTTTAAGGTTGCAACCTTGTATGAACTTTTTCCTTATTTTTATTCACATATTGTTATTTCATAATATGTACTACAACGTACAATCCCTTGTGAGATATGCTTTCTATTCACATGTATTTTTCACTTTCCAGTTCAGTATTTTTATTGCCTTTTACGCCGTTGCTTTTTTGTTTTGTTGTCCTATTAGAATAAGTTCGACAAATACCGGCAACTGACCAAAATACACATTCAAATAACAAGAACAAACATTATCAAATTTGCTTCAGAGGGCTCTTTGTTTTGACTGGGAAGAAGTGCATTTCAGTTCTCCAGGCAATTTGAGGTAAGTCTTCGAGAATACATTAAAATAAATAAAAATAAAATTTCTGAAAACTCTGCATCATTGGGCTTCATAAATGTGTTCTTAAAAATTCTAATATGATGGTGGTATTTCTCCAAAAGTTTGAATATTGCGGAGTATTATAAAAACTTTTGAATACAGTTGGGATATTTTGAAAATAGAAATTGAAAAATAGTGACAGAGTGATTAGCTTCTCCTTGGTTTAGGGGCTGAAGCCGAAGAATTCATTCAAAGCGGAATTCATTAGCGAAGTGAATATTTAAGAACAGTTTTCGCTTTGTTTCTCACTCAAAAATAATTTTCTTTGGTGTGTCATGCAAGTGTATTGAGGGAGTTGGGATTCAAACCAAAGAGCATTGTGCTATGACTTTCCATGCAAGAAAGAGATGCAAAGAATGACTTTTCATTTAGTAAAAGAAATCACAACTTCTCCCTTACCTCTGCAACTGGTACATACATGACAAATGGTTCAATTGAGGTGGGTCTGTTCCCTTTATCAATATTATCATCTCCACCATTTGAACAGTTACTTTTGGCCAATTTCAAGCTCCTTCTGAGTCTCTCAATCTTCATTTCTAAACCAAACAATCTCTCCAACTCAGCTAAATATAGCTCTCCTGTATCACCCATTTCCTTCTTTCCTACATCAGCATCACAATGGGTAGTTCCCCTCCTTTCCTTTTTTGAAGTAGATTTGTCTTTTGAGCCTTGAGTCCTCATTTTGCTCCTGGGCAAGCGACCAGAAATTTTAAGCCACATGTGCACCTGAAATTAAAGAAAATGAAACTACAATGATTCAGCAAGGGTTTAATAGTAATTAAGATAAAGAAAAGTTCAAATGTACCTCACAAATAAAGGGAGGCCCAACACAGTCGAGTATTGTACAAGGACTGACCTGGTCATAAGAGATGTCTAATTGCTTTGATAATTTTAATTTGGAAGCAATTGTAGGAAGCTGATTCTCTGTAAAAGCTGCCTGTAGTTTCTGCATCATACAATATGCCATAGTCATGATCCTTAATCTTTGAAGACTAAACTGGAAGGGAAAGTAATGAAGAGGGAACAATGATGTGTGTGTGTGTGGGTGTGTGTGTGAGAGGAAAGTAATGAAGAGGGAACAATGATGTGTGTGTGTGGGTGTGTGTAAGAGAGAGAGAGAGAGAGAGAGAGAGAGTATTGACTTAAATAGGATTCCCGACTCTCCCCAACATACATATCATTCATCTAAATGAAGGTGTTGTTGTTGGTTATATCTTATATGTAGTTGGTTTTAGTGTCAAAAACTATCAAATATTTCAGTGCTCAACAAGAAGAGTGCAGAAAAAATGATACTAAGAGCAGAAATTGGAAGTGTATTTCAAGGGGAATTCTGAAGGGTGCAGTTTGTATAGACCCTAGGCTCTAAACGATCAAATTAGAGCCTACCTTCAAATACGTGTCGAGAAATATGGTTTTAATACTTGAAATCTTAGTGATAGCCTTAAAATATATTTTCATCTTTATTTATGAAGTTTAAAGCTTCAAAAAATAGTGCAGATTGACAGATCTATGAAAACTTGAAAATCTTGAAAATTGACGGTCCAAAAATGTGTTACAAAATACACTACTTCTTAAACTTAAAATCTATTTTTTCTCATGTCCATGAATCTTGATGTCAATATGATCAATTTGATGATATTCGGGTATCAAAATAACCTCTTCTAGTGAAAATTTTTAGGTAGGGTCAAATTTGATTGTTTAGAACCTCGGCTCTATATAGACTTTTCCCAATTCTGAAAGCATACATAAAACTATATATAAATAGGGTGTGGTTTCTATAAGGTTGCAACCTCAAACAATCCAATCAAGGCGCACCTTCAAATTTGATCATAACATATAATTTTGGTGCAAAATATTCTTAGGATTATCTCAAAATCTATTTTTATATCTAATTATAAAATTTTAAACTTCAAAAATGGTTAAAATTAAGTAGATCTAAAAACATATGACAATTTTGAAAAGGACGGTCTAGATAATGTGATGTAAGATGCCCTATTTTTGAGACTCAAAACCCAATTTTCTTTCATAATCATACATCTCAATGTCGAGATGCTCAATTAGAGGGTTTTTCAACATTAAAACAACCTTTTTAGATGGATTTTGGAAGTGCATCCATAGTTCTACATTTTAAGGTTGCAACCTTATATAAACTTTTTTCATATATATATATATATATATATAATTTATTTGTGTTCATGTCATCGATAAGAGCATTAGTGCATATGAGTGTCTATTCTTCTATGTAGGGTTCTAAAAGTAATAACTACAAAATTTGTCTAACGATAAAAAATTCCCTCTTTGATCTATCGATTTTAAGTTGAATTATACCTTGATTATGTCGGCAGGCAGTGCGCTCGGTACCCTTCTATGGCTCTTCTTTGAGGGCATGGGTGATGATTTTGGGTTCTCTCTCGTGTGACCACTCTGTAGGGTTTTGGCCACATGAGCTCTTGTCAACTTGCTTTTTGTTCGAAACCCAATATTTGATGCTACATTCACTTTTTCCCTGTTGGGCCCATTTGTGGTATCTGCCTGCAATGAATGAAATGAACACATCTAAAGGGTATTGGCAAAAGGGATATTTTCGGATTATGCAAAGTTCATTGGAGGAGGGAAAGGGAAAAGGTCAAGTGATTTCTTATGTAGGGTCCTCCGGTTCTATTTTCACCTAAGGGTGAAGAGGAGGGATATTGTGGCAAAACCTGAGTGGTAATATGGTGGCTGGTAGGTTAAAAAACATGGCTGCAACTGAAAGTGAAGCCTTAAAAGATTTTTATCCCTCATTTGTATGTCCTCACTTGAACTTGCAATTTACACATTTCTATTTTATATGAATTCATGGTTAAAGATATTATTGCAATCAAAACAGAATGGGGACAGATATTTGGCATACCATGGACAGAGGAATAAGATTTAACACCTCAATATCAACATAAATAGAATTTATAATATCTCGATTTTAATTGTAATGGGTGTCCATATGCATCACCTTTCTGATTTTGAGAGCAGCATATCTAGCATTCTTGAACCACTTGCTGACCTGCAAAGACCCAAATAGGCATGCCAGTGATGCAATGCGGGGTGAGTTGAAAGTGAAAAAGAAGAAGATACTGCAAAGCCAAGAAGAGGGAACATAGTAGAAGGAAAAGTTAGATATCTCAAGGACTTATTCCATATGTGTAGGTATGCTTAATCTCCACTACTTTGTTTTGGGTAAAATCTCAGTTTTGGGATTAGGTTTAGCATTGATGCGTGTGTGCATGCACATATGTATCAACCATTATCCTTTGAATTGGTTAGGGTGCTTCTTGTGTCCTTGATTGTAAATGTAATCCCCTAAATCTACAAATGAAAGGATCCATACATACCTTTTCAATTGAAAGGCCCAGCTGCTTAGAAATATTCTCCTTGAAAGCCCTTGAGGGAAGCTCATTTTCAGCAAAAACCTTGCGAAGCTTCTGTTCAGAATGACAGAAATACTAGATTTATAGCATGTTTCCAATAAAAACATGCTAAACGGCAAAAAAATTATGAAACCAGTCTAAAAATGCAATGATAGAGCTAAAACACAGAACAATAAGGTGACTTCAAGAAGCTTCAATGCAAAAAAAGAAAAAGGACTTCAAGATGGTCTCAACACTTGCTCAGAATAGACTTCATTCACTTGGGCCACTCAAGAATAGGCTTCATTTCAAAGGGACTCGGAAGAAAATAAGCAATAATAATTTTGCTAACTTGAGAACTGAATTTTGGAAGGAAAATTTGCTGAAAACTGAAGAAGAAAAAATGTCAGCACCCAGCATAGATATTCTAAATTTGAGTTTCAAGCTGCCATTGTAAACAGCAAGTATGCAGCAAAAACTGGGAGTGCAAATCTGAATAAACCAAAAATATTGCAAACAGATTTACACAAATGAACCTGTTTCACTGAGATTTACAGGCATTCTAAATTTAAATCCTATCTAGGACTTTGGAGAGAGCGACCAAGCAGTCATGGTGGAGAAAGAGAACAATATCAGTACAGAAGTGTGAAGTAACACTGTTATCCCATACTTCTTTTTTCTCT
>NW_006499801.1:2476407-2498696 GCF_000471905.2 Amborella trichopoda
TTATGAAATCACCACCAATGGCACCATGCAGATGCACTAGTGCTGCCAAATGTATAGACAAACAAAAGAAACAAGATAATAGATATTAGCAAATTTAGTACAATGTCTTCTCAACAGTCATCACAGATTTTTCAAGCTAGAAATGAATTCACCAGTTTATGAAAAATTAAAGGTCACGAGTACAAAACTTTCAAAACTATCGATTCCAAGATTGACAAAGGCATTAAAAAGGCTAGGATTCCATCAAGCCAATGTTGGTGAACCCATAATATGATAAAATACCAGCTGAACTGATATATATTACCTTATAGGTGTAAAATTATAAATGCAGGAAGCATGCCCCACCAAAAAGTTCCTCTCCAAGGGAGAAAGAAGAGGACATTTTACTTGGGGATCATCAACTATGCACCACCTTGGGACAAATTGGTGGCATAAGTACTAGTGTTTGTGTTATAAAATAGTGAGCAAACATGGGTCACTCCCACCATTCATACGAGTTACATGTATATTGCAACTAAGGCATTGGTCAAATCATCTGCCACTAATCTTCAGATAAGATGAACTAAGAGCCACTATAGACAAACCTCTTAGTAGGAACATCTCGAAAACTCAGACACTTTTACTTGAGAGAAGAGAAAAAGGTTTTTCTTTGTTTTAAGCGCAGGCAGGAAATTGGGATTTACTGCTCTTAAGCAGGAGCAGACCACTTTCTCCTTTTCATGAAACAGGCCACATGGCTTGCTAGTCTGTTATAAAATGATCCTAAATGAAGAGAAAATCTTCCACTATATGCTTTGTGAGTTTCAATGAGAAATACACTTGAACGATACATTGATTTTAATGTTCAAATGTTTACTGATTGCGTTACTACCAGAACCTAAGATACCCAAAGATACTGTAGATGTCATGGCACATTAGATTGCTTCAATACATCAACATGCTACAACATCTCCTCTCTTGGCCAATGAACAATAATCTACCATATAAAGATGAAACACACTGGTACAACCCCACTCATTTAGGCATCTTTCCCAGTCAACAATAGCGTGAGTAGTGATCATTGTGTGCAAATCACTCGAATCCACAAGCCTTCTCTAGTTGTATCTTATGTATCAAGTGTGGTTTCCATGGATGGGTCCTGGATGTAGAAGTCAACTTAACCAATGGAAAAGCTGATGTCTCATCTAGTAATGCTAAATAGATAAGACACTGAAATAGGATATCCAATTTTGGGGGGGTAAAAATGTCATGGGAATACAAGCTGCCACCTCCCATCCCGTTTCCTGTAGTCACCCAAGAAATATTTCAAAGCTACCACTCTGCTACATACTTTATACCATCCACTCTTCATTTATCACAGATTCATTGATAATGTCTCGTTGAATACTTGAAGTGCATTGTTCTAGTGCCCAAACCCCATTTATAGTGGAGATAAGAAAGGATCGTGTCAATCAAATGTAAAGAAATTTATAATCATCCAAATGGTTTTGAAAATGACTTCACCGGCCATTGTGATGCACTTTAGAAAATCCAATTGCACACTATTTACTACGTCCAACCCCATCATAGAGATTTTAAGTACAAACAATGCAACTTGCACATATGCTAAGAAAAGCCTAGGTATTTTTGCCTACTCACCAAAGAAATATTAATCCCCTCCAATTGAGGCATCTCACATACTTTCTATAACTAGAACCAAGGTATCAAAAAACACGAGGCGGCCAGCCTGGCGCCCAGCGCCTAGGCTGGCACCCAGATCCTCGGGCGCCCTGTAGTGGAAAATCATTCATTTTTAGCCTTGTAGTGGAGAATCATAGCATTTTTTAAAATATTTGCTATCCTAATGTACATATATGCATATATTTGTGTCAAATTTTGTAATTTATTTCATTTCGCAACATACGTTTTACTTTGGGGGTTCAAAAATAAACCCCATAACTTTTTTATACAAACTTGGGGTTAAAATGACACATTTTGCCCTTTTGGAAAAATTTCAAAAAGCACTTCCTCCTGACTTCACTGGGCGCCCACCCAGACCTAGGCGCTGGGCGGGCGCCCAGGTGGCCTAGGAGGGCGCTCAGGTTGGCACCCGCCTAGGTAAAAACGCCCGTTTCAAGCGCCTTTTCATGAGGCGTGCGGTTCTCTGTTAAAAAACGCCTAGGCGAGCGCCCAATGTATGCAACCGTTTTTTTAAACAATGACTAGAACCCATGTTAACCTTCTTGGGTTCACTATTACCAATAGTATTCACAAACAATAAGATGGATGGCATGCATTTGGCATCAACAACACTGAACAATTATCCCCATAGAAAGAGAGAGAGAGAGAGAGAGGCAAGGGCTGACATTCATCCAAAAGACCTTTCTTTACATTGACCCACTGGAACTGGGATTATCTTAAATTGACATGTTACCCGAGAAACTCACATACCCCATCCAGTATAAGTTATAAAATAGAAAACATCTACTTCCCTAATGGAAACACATGTAACGAGAAAAATATCATCCATCTACTACCGAAGACTGGTCTCCCTGCACCTCTTTTGTATCCAAAAAGGTTTGACTTAATATGAGGTTTGGATACACATGTAACATCATCCATTTGACTCGGTATACAATTAAAAAGGTTTGACCTTCCTGGTATTTTTTCCCAATGTAAAGAAAGGCATTTGATATTTTTCCCAATCTAGTAGATCCCAACCAGAATTGATAATTTTTCTTGTTACATGGTAGAGAGGAGCTCATTGCCTGAATTGCTCTGCAATACCATTTTCAAACTTGATCTGGTTGCCTTGTCAATCTCTCCAAATAGCTTGCCTTCTTCATTGATCTTCCTACTTGAGGATTGGAATGATAAATGGAGCATCCATGATCATGGGAAGTGGACCAAGGGGGTAGAGCTCCATCGCCACAATCCCACTCCGGTGATTCTAGAGTGGGAGCAAGGAGGGATTGTGAATGCCAACAAAAAAGGATTGAGATCTCCGATGAAGGGGGATCGCGAGATCCCTATTGTAAAGGGAATGAGCTCCTCTTCAATAAGGGATTGTGATACCATTGGAGATGGGAGCGCGATCCATGTCTCAAGGGATCTCCATCCCAATTTGATAGGATCAATATCCCTGGGGGGTAGGAACCTGTTCCTCTTCTTTAGGAGCTTTCCCTTCTACTAGAGGGGGTATGAAGAGAACATAGTTTTATATATAATTCGATTGATAGAGCAAACAGTATGTATTGGCATGGTCGTTTGATTTAGGTACATCATGCATCATATGTTGATATGAACAAAGCCAATCTTTTATCTGCATTTTTCAGCGATGCATGAATGTAGACATAGGAAAAATGCAAACAAATACCTACATGTATTGCATTTACAGATTCCATAATCAATTCATGCATATCCTGTGTTGGTGAATAATTCATTTTTGTTTTCAGTATGTATTACATATGCATGCAATAAATATGGTTTATTTAGCCCAAGTCTAGATATCTCATCCCACTTAATGACTACAACTGAATATTTCATGTAGGAAATGCCATTGCTGTTACTAGCCCTCTATTCTTTGTATACACAAGCCAAAGACTTTGAGGGCCTGTGGCAATTGCTTATCTTTTCTTGCCAAAAATAATTCAAAATAAAGTTTCCTTATACTGTAGAAGTAAGGCACACCTCCAACTTTTTGCTTGGACATGTAGTTCCAGTGTCAGAAACCTTCTGATGGGTTGAATATCTATTTTCATCCCTAGTTATAAAATTTAAAATCCCAAAATGGTACAAATCAAGTAAATCTATAAACACTTGAAAATCTTGAGATAGACGGTCCAAATAATTGTTACAAGATGCATTATTTTTAGGACTTCAAATTCTTTTTTCTTCATATCTATACATCTCGAGGTCGAGATGACCAATAGGAGGGTTTTACAACATCAAAACATACTCTTTTAGAGGATTTTTGAGGTGCACCTTACTTTAATAGTACGAAGTTGACACCATAAATAAACTTTTTCCTTCATGTAAATCTAACTAGATCCAGAAGCAATTGGAAAATAATAAGGCAATTGATTGGTCTATAACCAAATTAATATCTAGGCATTCTTTGTGTTGAAGCTGCACCTAGGCTATTCTTGGTGGGTCATTGCTTGGTGTAGGTATAGGAGCCATGGATGCCCCCCAAGTGTTTTGAAAAGAGATTTGTATAACCTCAAGTATGCACCACATTGTCACCCGCATTTACCTAAATATTCTCCCAATAACTAAACTAAATATTACAAAATCTTACCTAGATCTGCAATTGAAATTGCATTTGACCCTTTCCTTTGTTTGTAAGGCTAACGTACTATGAATGATTCAATCATAGGGATTTCTTGTACATATATGTTTGTTTGTACATAGATTGTATTTATCACAATAACAACACTTGTGGTAAGAGGAAGAAATTATGCTCAGATCTATTTGTGAAGCATTAGAGTAAATGAGAAACATACCTAATTTAGTTTAGAAAGGCTGATGGAAAAAAGGAGAATGAATGATTAGGGAGTAAACCATGCCTTTCTTTAATTGAGGATAGAGGGACTTGAACCCTCACGAATTATAAAGTCGGTGGATTTTCTTCTTACTACAAATTGCATTGTTGCCGAGATTGACATGTACAAGGGACTCTATCTTTATTCTATTCTCGTCTGATCAATCGTTTCTTCAAATCATCTATCATACTTTAGAGTGAATAATTTGATCGATGAATATCTCTTCCTTCAACTTGGGATCGATTCACAATAATTTTGAAATGTGTAATATAAAGGATCTGGGTCACAATTAATCTTTGAATATTTGTTGTGTCAAGAGTTTTGCATGTACGAATCCCTATCTACACGACGAATCTCTATCTAAATGAAACCGATCCTCCTTGACTGCACAAGAATATGTGGAGCTGAGCATGTTTGGAAGTACGCCATGAAGACTTGTGCCACCATGACTGCCCACCACCTGGTATGGCAATTACACCAGCCCACATGCCACTATTAATGGCTGCCTACATGGCTCATTAATGGGATGCTAAGGATCTGGTCAATGCACTCCATGGATCATTACAACCATGCATGTCAATTCAAGGTCATTACATAGATCTTCATGCCCGCCCAGGCCCACTACACGTGCAGTCACCCTCTCTCACATGGCATGGGGTTGTTCGGCTGTTACACCAGCCCCAAGTCTGTGCAGCTATGCATAATGCATTTTCAATTCAAACTCCACTCTTTGCCATTGTGGTCAACACACCATCCCAGCCAAGTGTACGGTCACCAACGACTGGACCATGAAGCATGCCTATGTCACACAAGCTCAGGCTTCTCGTGGTTCGACCAACTAAGTCTCAACTAGTTGATCTCATTGGTCCACCTAGTCCCACCGACTTAGCCTTATGTCTGCACCATCCAACCCAATGCCTTGCACCAAGGACTTTGTCGCTTTCTCAGATATGCAAGCACGTATGTGCACCACGTCGCACCAACCTCACCAAAGCTAGGCTAAATCACCATGTGCTTCCAAGGTAGGCCACTCCAAAGATAGGGAGTTTTACCATCACTCGATCCGAGACTCCCACTCTCGCTCCCAACAACCATGTAAGCATCAACCTTTGTAATCATCTTAGCTTCCTCACACAGTTCCACATGTACCAGTCCCCTCTATCATCTCCCACATGGATTCAAAAAGATAACCGTGAAACCATGCCGCCAAGATCCTTGCCTTCTAAACTAGGCGTTATCCTATGGACATATCTGAACAGCTTCTTTCCATAAATCTCTTGCAAGGTAAACCAGGATTCTTACTCAAGAGTCAGATTCCAAGAGTCCACAGTCTCCAACATTGATTAGAATATTCATTCCCAATAACTATTGTACTCAAAATTGCTCCAAGTATGTGAAGCTGCATTTTGTAACCTTTATGAGCATTTTGACCCCCCCTTTTTGTGAATAGTATCAACCGAAGCTGCATTTTGTAACCTTTATGAGTATTTTGACTCCCCCCTCTTTGTGAAAATTCTCAGCCACATTGCCCCAAACCTTATCAAATTATATGTTTCTTCTTTGTCACCCTTAATCTAAAAATTTACATTTTCTTCGCAGGTGATCCGTGATCCAAGTCCCCTAGCTCAACTCACTTCAATGGGTTCAACTCTTTCAGTATCCGGTGCCTAGAAGTCTTTTCTTCCATCTCTTAATGTGTCTCTTGCAAAATACAACTTCTTACAGACTGAAAAAAACATGCTATCACACCAAATGAGGATCAACACTATTTCCAACTAGAATTAGGCATTCCAACAACATCAAAACAATAGTGCATGGCAAAGGATGCCTTTATACCTTCTTGTTACTGAACAATTTGTGATCCAAATATACTTCAGCCATGTGATCAGGCTAGTCATGAAATAAGAGGAGTCAATCAAGCTTGAATTGATTAATCTCCATGGAGGACCATACGATATCATCCCTGTGGGATTAAACAACCCAAACTTAACAACAAACTAACACAATTTTGCTATAATGATTGTTATATCATAATAAAATTTAATTGTATCACAATTATCAAAGGAAATATAACCATATCCAAATCCCATCCACCAGTTCCATTAGCACCACCCTACTCCCCAAGCTCCTCCCAAAAATCATCTCTTGATTTTGCTCCCAAAGGCCATTAAACACTAATTACAAGTTAAAACCCACTTTGGCAAATGCAAAACTTCCATCAAGAGTCGTCTTGACAATCCTTGGAACATTTTGAGTGAAAAAAATAAGCTATAACCTCGATTCACAAACCAAATAAGATGCATCAGGAGGAAAAATAAACTATAACCTCAAATCACAAACCAAATAAGATCCCCGCACATGAACCCATAGCACCACAAGGACCAGAAAAGTGTCAACCTCCATCATCAACCACAAAGATCATTTTATGGCACCTTTCAAGATAACTCAAAGCACTATGATTACGGAGGAAATCGGGCACACATACCATTGTTTTAAAATGCGGCCGCATCGCCGCATATGCGGGTGCATAATACGTTATGCGCCCTAGACGGCATCAGATAGGAGCGCATGTGCACCACATCCCTCTGCATATGCGGCCCCATAGCTTGTGGGTGAAAACAATGCCCACGAGCATGGTATTTTAGCGCATGTGCACCACATCCCACCGCATACCCCATAGCTTGTGGGCGAAAATAATGCCCACGAGCATGGTATTTTGGTCACACCCCCCCCCCCCCCCGCCTCCCCAAGTGTGGAGGGAGGGTTTTGCGGGGGTATTAAACCCCCCTCTAAACACAAAAAACAGCCACGACAACCACATTTGTGACTGTTTTTGGCTCAAAGATAAAAAAAATTGGGGGAGATATTTTTTTTTATTGCAATTGTTGATTTGCTTTCGGTGTTGGTTGGGTTGTCCATTGGGATTAGCTTGGGCTTTGTTTGGAAGAAGTTTGAGCATAGATTCATCATACCGAGGGTTTCAAGGGCCGAGTTTGCAATTGCGATTATGGTTTTTGGATGTTTAAGAATTATGATAATATAATGTTTTCTATAGAGCTACTTTCAAGTTTCCAGTTTCTAAGGTCTTGTAACATGGGATTCAGAGTCTCCGAACAGCTGATAATATTGGTTTTAATGAATAAATTAAGTACCTAGTATCACATAAATCACCTACATATTTTTTTTGGGCATTACCTTTTTTTTGAGATTTTTTTAGAATTTTTTCTATTTATTGACCACATCGAGGTGATGCACCCTCATCTGGACCACATCCCACATTTTAGAACACTGATGACATACTCCAAGGTGGGAAGCCATTCTTTCAATCCAATGACAGGTAAGCATTGCATACGTCAAAGTTATAAAAATAGCACATGGCCAGAGCAGGCAACATAGCCATTAGGAAGAAATTAAATTTTTTAAAATGCATGAATAAAGGTAAAATGGATAATTCTATATCACATCTCAGATATGCTAATCCAAGTCTCCTATGTTAAAAAGGAAATTAATTAAATTACAAATAGAACTTCTAGCATAAAATGCACGCTAGGTAATTACTGTGGTAGAGAGTAGATCAGGGGTCATTTTCCAGAATCTCTCTGAAAGTTAAAGCAGGATTATCTCAGAGTACACAAAGTGCAAACCTACTCTATCCTCGATTATTTTTATCAATAACAATAACGTATAATCGTGCATCTAGTCTCAAACATTTTAACCCTAATGTCAAAGTTTTTGTTTCTTGAGATAATTGTCTGAAAGCATTAATGTAGAACAATTATTAACTTCAATAGTTTTTTAATAGATAGGTCCGAAGATTTACTTTGATGCTGGAGAAAAGAAGAACATAAGATGGGATACAAAAGATAACAAAGATTTCCATTCCCCGTCACCATTTAGAACTTCAATCCTCTGCATATGAACATGAAATAATCTCCAATCCTATACTCCAATTCAATATAATATACATGTAAACCAGAACAAAATAAAAAATCAACTAGTCACAATAAATTCAATAAGAAATGGGGATCTAGAAATACCCAATCCAAATAAACCACAACAGACTAAAGCATCTCAAATGGCAATAGCCCACTCCAATAGACGTACACAACAAGAAATGGCCTCCAAAATCACACATCAATCCAACATAATCAACAGATAAACCAGGCAAAAATGACAATAATGCAACAAAATGCAAATTACAATAAAATCATAGTAAATAAACTATAACAAACTCAAACAAAGGAAGAAAACGAACCGAAAATTAACACACCCAATCGATCAACGATCATGCTTGCCATGCTGTTGCTGGTGCTCGAGATGGCGACGCTCTTCAGGCAAGGCAACAAGGTAAGAAAATATCATTCCACCAAAGCAGACATGGTAGAGAGGATCGATGGAGCTGGTCATTATATACTTCCTATGGTAATTGTCCATGCCTCGGCTTATGGCCTGTTTCACATAATCAATGGAGAGCATGGGCTTCAAATGGGCAGGAAGCTCCTTCACCTTTAGGCCCTTGATCTCGTTGTAGAATTTCCTCACAGCCATTGAAACCCTAATTTCCCCTCCACTGACACCCAAATCCTGATTTTGCCTCTGAAACCCTAACCCCGATGATTCGCTTGTCAGTGTTGATCAAAGGAACGAGAAAAAAGAATGGCGAGTGGATTTCAGGATTGAAAACAGCATCATATTTGGAGGGCATAACGGCAATATATTATTTTTCTTCCTTATTTTTTGGAAGACATTGGGCGGACAGTAACAGCCTTAGGCCCTTCTCTTTGGCCGTCCCACCAGAGAAAAAAAAAAAAAAAGCAAAAACAAAAAGAAAGGTCTAATAAAATATTTTTGAGTTTGTATTTTTGTAAAAAACTTAATATCAGAATTGTATCTCTAACATCATTTATATTTGGTACAATTGTAAAACCACGGAATCTTAAAGTGCGTCACAAAGTTTGAGAAAAAAAATTTGAGACTATTATTCTCATAGTTCAAGAATAGAAATTGGAAAATTGTTGCATGCTGGCTAGACCGCATTTCTACATATGCGGTTTAGGGTAAAACATCCATTTTAAAGATGGATGTATTTAGGCATTTCATCTAAAAACAATGAAAACAAACATCCAAATGTTTTCTTACTATAATTATTATTTTTAGTTTTTAAATTTTATTTATTTTTTCATATTCATATTATAATTATTTTTTAAAAAATTTTAAATTTATTTATTTATTCATATTCATAATCTACACGTTAGAGATTACATTGTCCTTAAAAATTAAGTCTTAAAATCCATTTCAAAAATAAATTATTAAGAGGCCGGCATTTCTACATATGCAGGCTTGGCTGCCTAAAAACCAGATCTATAGAAATTTGAACTTAAAACTTTAGTGTTCCAACCGTCAACAACTAACCACTCGAGTCCAAACATAATTCTTACCTTTTTGGGACTTAGATTAGTCAAAGGTACACTATTAGCAGATGGATTTTACATAATAATAACTAAGAGTAATTATGATCTCTTTGTACTAACAACAACTAGTATTATTGTATTCAACAATTTTATAGGACAAAAAAGTTTTGAAGTACTTTTTACATTAAAAAAATAAGAGAGAACATGTACTAATCGAATGGAAAAAGTTTATATAAGATTTACATCTTAAATTGTAGAATTAAGGTGCACCTAATCAATCCATTGGAGAAGGCTATTTTGCCGTTGGATACTATCTAATTGATCATCTCGACAACAAGATGTACAGATACGAGAAAAAAAAAAAAAAAAAAAACAATAACAAAGAAGAAGAGATTTCAAGTTCTAAAAATAGTTTATCATATAACACATTATCTGGACCATTCATTTTCAAGATTTTCATGTGTCTATAGATATACTTGATTTGAATCAATTTTGGAGTTTTAAACTTTATAATTAGAGATGAAAATATATTCTCCAACCATCCTAAAAAATTTCGAGACCAAAATTGCATCTTATGATAAAGTTTAGAGGTGTGCCTTACTTTGATTGTTTAAAGTTGCAACTTTATGCAAACCGAATGTTGTTGGATCAAGGCCCTAAAAATATTTATTTAACTCAAATTTTGTAGATGCTTCATCATACGGTTGTATGACCAACTTAGAAAGAATTATTGAGTTCCGAATATGCAAGATCCAGTTGCCCATCAAATGAATGACCTACACTGATCGAGTTCAAAACCAATTTCATAAAATTTCTTATTATCTCCTTGATCTTTTTCATTAGGGCTATGAGGATGCGTACGCTGAACTTGGGCAAACAAATGGTCATGAAGCCCCAAAATTTTGGGGGATCATTGTAGTTGATAGCCTCAGGGCAGATTAATAAGGGTGGCAACAGACCCAGACCCGGACCCAACCCAAGACCCAAGGAGTAAACCCGATCTGTGTCCAGGAATGGGTTTAAAATTTGGACTTGACAGGTCAAGTCCGTGTCCAAATCTTAGAGCTAGACACTATTTGAGTCCAAATCCAGTAAATATTTTACGGGTCTGGGTCCTATATCATTTTATCTGTCCAAGTTTGGACCCGGAATTGGACCCAATCATCCTTGTTGCCACCCCTAGGATTATAAAATACTTACCCTTTAGCTTTTGTAAATAAGAAAATATATTCCCATTATGCCCCTTAAGGATGGTGTAGAAGGGATTTGTAAAAATTTGTTTGGTGTCAATATACTTCAGCCAATCGATAGTATAATGTGATACATGGGCCAAAGCAACAAATTTTTAATAGGGTTATCGCCGTCCATTCGGTTTTGAGAGCTGGAATATGAAATAGTAACATATATGGTAGGTCCACTCTCAAACTATCACCTTTGAAAGACTCGTGGACATGCTATTTTATAAGTTACATTCTCGTCACTAAAGGCTATGGGCATGCTATTTTACCTACCAAAAAGTATACAATGAGATATTTGGTACAAGATGGTCACAATTAATTTTAAGCATTGGATGTGAAAGTAGGTGGCTGCATTTATTTCATTGACCAAGCTCAAAGTTCAAAACGAATTTTTTTGAAATTTGGGAGACACCCAAGCTATCAATTTTCACATTTAATGGTTATAAATAATTGCGACATCTTTATACTAAAGGTAAATAGTCTCATTCTATACAATCCCTTGCTATTCCTAGGGTGGCTAGCAGGCTAGGTTGGTTGGGGCCTTAGAGGGCTAGCCTATCCCAGATTGGACTAAATGAGACCTAGCCTTTCTCAAATTGAACTAAATGAGACCTAGCCTAAACCCAACCTTCCTCTTGGGCTAGTTGTCTCAGAACATCTGTTCATGGGTCCAAGCCAAGCTGGGCCATAAAATTGGGACCTGAACGGCTCAACTTGCCTGTTGTCAACGTAGGAAGAAGGAGCATAGGAAATATTTTCTCGTCAATGTAGGAAGAAGGAGCATAGAAAATATTCTTCTTAACACCACCAAAACCACACACATGCTAATTGCTTAGTGGTCAGTGTGGTGGTATCCCAACTTGATGCAAAGGGTCCCATTCTTAACAGTTAACACATCAACAATTAAAAAAGTGTCATGTAGACACTAGTTCCCAAGCACCACTAGTACGAATACAAGTCAAACCTCGAGCCATAAACCCTCACCTAGCCCAGCCTATCCAATTCATACAAATTCACCTAGCCCAGCCTATCCAATTCATACAAATTGACATCTGTTAAATTGGAACGATACAAAAAAGATTAGCATGGCCCCTATGAAAGTCAGACAATCACACAACAATAAATGATCCAGACTCTTTATTTAGCAAAAAAGAAATTAGCAAAGTTGTGGCTACCCCACCTCAAACTGTATGAACCAAGCTTAAACCTTAAAATCTTGGAAAGTTTTTCAAAACTAAAGGTGAGGAATGACCCTATATAGACTGTGACCAAGGTTCACATTGTTAGTATTTTTTGTTTGAAAAATACTTATATGTATTTCAAAACAACAACTGTAGTTTTATTGTTTTTTCCTAAATTGTCTTTGTAGAGAGATAAAGATGTAGGTTTGAGCCCCACATTGAATATGAGAGAGTTTATTGAGATGTATTTAAGAGCACACATTCCCATGCAATATATGCTAAGAACAAAAGAGAGAGAATGTGCATATGCAAAGCACAAAAACATGCTATGTGCACATGCGTGTGCGAGGGTGTGGGCGCAAGGGCGCTTGATGGTGCACTTTGCACGCTCGCATCAACGCATGAGGCGCCCCTTGCCCGACCACATGTGTGAGTCGGGCTCATGGCTCGTTCTCTTTTTATGAGCCTAGCTCGTGTAGGATAGCCAACGGTCGTCTAGCACTTGATGCAAGTGGGTCACCCAACGGTCATATAGCTGTCAATGAAATAGACAGTCATCAAGTGAGTTAAGGAGGGGCTGCATGTAACTTGTAGTTGTTGGTGGTACATATGTAGCTTTACATAAAGGGGTCCTTTTGCCATACGATATATAACTTTTACAGTAGCCATCAAGTGAGTTAAAGGGCTGCATGCAACTTGTAGCTATTGGTGATACATGTGTGGCTCTATATAAAGGGGTTTTTTTGTCATATGATATATAACTTTTACAGCCTTAGCATCTCTCTCAATAAACTTTTCTCTGCAATCTAATAAGCGAAACAGTGGGCTAACTCTCTCTCTCTCTCAACTCATTTTTCTCTCATTTCTCTCTATTATAACATGACTTTGGTGTCTGTTGTATGTGTTCCAAGCTCGGGTGCAAAGAGCTTAGGAACATTGTAAAAGACTTCTATGTTTTCATGTATCCCAAGGACGGATTGCCCTTCTTATACACGTCAAATACAATATCGAAAGGGGGGCAAATACCATCTTGAGATAGTGCTCCTACATGTCCGAAAACAATAAGAGTTCGAAATCTAATTTTTCAAAAATCGTACCATTGTTTGCTTCCACTTCACCCAAATTTTTTCCAATAATTCAAGATGGTATTTATGGGTGAAAGAAAGGAAACTGTCATGACTTATTTGAAGGTCATGAATCACAATTTTACTCGACTCAAACATTTCAATAGGCTAAATTTCAAGAGATAGCAACAAAATATTATCTTTTTGCTTGCCACTGTCAAAGTACCTTACATAGTCACCAAGTCAATGCCTGCACCACCACCACCATCGGATGACTCCATCGACGAGCAAACTCAATCATACAAGAGATGGATGGAGGATGACTGTATATGCAAGAGTAATATTCTAAATGTCACAACCCCGCTCCTTGACCCCTACTGAGGGGCGACAGAGCGCAAGATCGCAACCAAAAGTCACGAATGTCATTCAGGTGGGAGTGGCTCAACGCATTAAAAACACGAAATCGAGAGCAAACCAAAAAAAAACTAAAATAAATCCATAAATCCAACAATTACAATCAAAAGTACAACCAATTCATTTCTTCTCAAATCAAGAGTCTTTACAAGTTCGTTAAGGCACAACTGGCCAAAACATACACAAAATGAGGAATATATCATATCACATAAATCACCAAAACCTACTGTGGAAATTTTGAAGGCAGATTCTCAAACTTCTTAACCTCAAGCTTCAGGCTCATAATTTGCCACCCACCTTGAGCACAGCTGCCACCACCCTTCACTTTACCATTATGAAATTAAGATGGAATGAGCTATAAGCCCAATAACTAGATCACTACCCTTACGTTCATGACTATCAGTATGTACACGATAACATGCACAAGTTTATCAGAAACCGCATTTGTCTTACAGAGTAAGGTCACATATCAGAGTGCACATGAAGGTTATATAAGAGAATCAGAAATAAACTAATGGAGCATTACTTGTATATTACAGTTACAGACATATAATCTTATAGAATACAAAATTCAGACAAACAAAACAGAGTAGTATACTCCCGAAGTAAAAGCTACATCGATCAAGCTAAGCCAATCCTGAACTTGAGACTTCTACCCTCATTCAGGAGGGAAGGCAATGACAAGTGGGAGTCTCACTTCGTAATGCCCTCACTTACGCACACAATCCCCAACGCGCTTTGGGGTTTTCGATAGGTTGCGGCCTTGCAAGACACGACCATCTCTTTATGCTTTCAGGCGAGAGGGGGTTGCACTACTATTGGGGAAATCCAATGCGCAGTGCTTAAGAAAGTTGGGGGGGGGGACCCATCCGGTTATGAATAGTTACCTCCCGACTCCACTCCTATCATAGGAATCGAGGTACAGAAAATCTACTACTAATGGGGGATTCATTGCTTAACAGTCAGAGTAACAGAATAACAGAATCGGAATATCCACTACCAATGGGGGACCCGTAGTGGCCAGAGTCAGAATGCATATATCAGAATTCAGAATATCCACTACCAATAGAGAACCCATTGCATAGTGCCAGAAAATCAAAGTATTGGCCATAATCAAAATGCATATATCAGACTTCATAATTCATAAAATAGAGTCAGAGCTCATATAACAGAATCAGAGTTCATATAACAGAGTCATAGCTCATATAACAGAATCAGAGTTCATATGACAGAGTCAGAGCTCATATAGCAGAATCATAGTTCATATAACAGAATCAGAGCTCATATAACAGAATCAGAGTCCATATAACAGAACCAGATCAAAGTTCATATAACAGAATCAGAGCTCATATAACAGAATCAGAGTCCATATAACATAATCAGAGCTCATATAACAGAATCAGACTCCATATAACATAATCAGAGTCCATATAACAGAATCAGAGTTCATATAACATAATCAGAGTTCATATAACAGAATCAGAGCTCATATAACAAAATCAGAGTTCATATAACATAATCAAAGCTCTTATAACAGAATCAGAGTCTATATAACAGAATCAAAGTGTCGATGTCACGCTTTCTAAAAATTCAGGCAGTGACATCCAAGTCAAAACAAGGCTATAGCTTCCAATTCATTTGGAATTTGAAGATAGTTCCAAAATCAATTTTATGTTAGACACAACTTTCTTTCAAATAGGGTGGTTTGAGCCCAATTGGACCTTATTTGCCTCGTCAAAAGAGCCCAAGATCAGAGACACTTCATCTGTGCGGGGAAGATAGTGACATATCTTTGAAATTTCGGCCATGTTTCAAAATCAAGAGGAAATCCTGAAAATTGCTCAACATGTGAATTAATGATGATTCATAACCGGTTCCAATGGCAGGGTTTGGGCTAAAATGGATGCTTTTTAATCAGTCAAATTCAATGACATCATAGGCGTTAAATCTGTGCTTTTGCTAAAACTGTCCACAGCGACATACCTTCATAAAACGAAGCGTAACTTTCCATCTAACAAGAATTTCAAAATATTTTCTACATGTAACTTTAACCCGTTCAAGGGTCTTTCAAATGGCTCTGGTTTGGCCAAAAATGGACGCCATTTGGTTAGTTAAAATCGATGAACGCAGTGGTAATAATGAAAAATCCAGACAAACGATCTACAGTGACATACCCTCTCATTGCGAATTATAACTTCATTTTTTTAAAAAATTTCAAATATCTACTGCCAATAGAGAACCCATTGTGTAGTGGCCAGAAAAGTAGAGTATTGGCCAGAATCAAAATCCATATATCATAATTCATAATTCATAAAACATAGTCAGAGCTCTTATAATAGAATCAGAGTTCATATAACAGAGTCAGAGCTCATATAAAATAATCAAAGTTCATATGACAGAGTCAGAGCTCATATCACAGAATCAGAGTTCGTATAACAGAATTAGAGTTCATATAACAGAATCAGAGCTCATATAACAGAATCAGAGTCCATATAACAGAACCAGATCATAATTCATATAACAGAATCAGAGCTCATATAACAGAATCAGAGTCCATATAACGTAATCAGAGCTCAAATAACAGAATCAGAGTCCAAATAACATAATCAGAGTCCATATAACAGAATCAGAGTTCATATAACATAATCAGAGTTCATATAATATAATCATAGCTCATATAACAGAATCACAGTTCATATAACAGAATCAGAGCTCATATAACAGAATCAGAGTCCATATAACAGAATCAGAGTTCATATAACAGAATCGAAGTGTCGATGTCACGCTTTCTAAAAATTCAGGCAGTGACATCCCCGTCAAAACAAGGCTATAGCTTCCAATTCATTTGAAATTTGAAGATAGTTTCAAAATCAATTTTATGTTAGACACAACTGTCTTTCAAATAGGGGTGCAATTGGACCTTATTTGCCCCCTCAAAAGAGCCCAAGATCAGAGACACTTCATCTGTGCAGTGAAGATAGTGACATATCTTTGAAATTTCGCCCATGTTTCAAAATCAAGAGGAAATCCCGAAAATTGCTCAACATGTGAATTAAAGATGACTCATAACCGATTCCAATGGCGGGTTTTGGGTTAAAATGGATGCTTTTTGGTCAGTCAAATTCAATGACATCATAGGCGTTAAATCGGTGCTTTTGCTAAAACTGTCCACAGCGACATACCTTCGTAAAACGAAGCCTAACTTTCATTCTAACAAGAATTTCAAAATATTTTCTACATATAACTTTAACCCATTCAAGGATCTTTCAAATGGCTATGATTTGGCCAAACATGGACGCCATTTGGTTAGCTAAAATCGATGAATATAGTGGTATTAATGAAAAATCCAGGAAAGCAGTCTATAGTGACATACCCTCTCATTTGGAAATATAATTTCATTTTTTTAAAGAATTTCAATAGTGGGAAAATATCCACTACCAATAGAGAACCCATTGCGTAGTGGCCAAAAAATCAGAGTATTGGCCAGAATCAAAATGCATATATCGGAATTCATAATTCATAAAACAGAGTCAGAGCTCATATAACAAAATCAGAGTTCATATAACAGAGTCAGAGCTCATATAACAGAATCAGGGTTCATATAACAGAGTTAGAGCTCATATAATAGAATCAGAGTTCATATAACAAAATCAGAGTTCATATAACAGAATTAGAGCTCATATAACAGAATCAGAGATCGTAGTTCATATAACAGAATCATAGCTCATATAACAGAATCATAGTCCATATAACAAAATCAGAGTCCATATAACAGAATCAGAGTGTCGATGTCATGCTTTCTAAAAATTCAGGCAGTGACATCCAAGTCAAAACAGGGCTATAGCTTTCAATTCATTTGGAATTTGAAGATAGTTCCAAAATCAATTTTATGTTAGACACAACTGTCTTTCAAATAGAGGTGGTTTGAGCGCAGTTGGACCTTATTTGCCCCTTCAAAAGAGCCCAAGATCAGAGACACTTCATCTGCACAGTGAAGATAGTGACATATCTTTGAAATTTCGCCCATGTTTCAAAATCAAGAGGAAATCCCAAAAATTGCTCAACATGTGAATTAAAGATGACTCATAACCGGTTCCAATGGCAGGGTTTGGGCTAAAATGGATGCCTTTTGGTTAGTCAAATTCAATGACATCGTAGGCGTTAAATATGTGTTTTTGCTAAAACTGTCCACAGCGACATACCTTCATAAAATGAAGCGTAACTTTCAATCTAACAAGAATTTCAAAATATTTTCTACATGTAACTTTTAACCCATTCAAGGATCTTTCAAAAGGCTATGGTTTGGCCAAAAAGGACGCCATTTGGTTAGTTAAAATCGATGAACATAATGGTATTAATGAAAAATCCAAGAAAACAATCTACAGTGACATACCCTCTCATTTCGAACTATAACTTCATTTTTTTAAAGAATTTCAACAGTGGGAAACAACAAACATTTTACTAGGCTCATGTATCTTTCCAACGGTGGTGGTTTGAGGTCTATCGGACCCCATTTGGCTATTCAGAAGCCTCATTTAAGAACACACATATTCCTAGAATTTCATGGTTTCATTTAACCTGTGTCAATAATGCGTCCCATAACCATCATTTCATAATGACGAGCATGAAAACATCCATTCTTTCACAATGTGAACACACATAACATGCATTTCTTACATAATCTAATAATCACAATGTCATTCTTACATTCATCATTATCCTAGAACAAAAATCCCAAATTTTCATTGAAAAAGGCGTAAGGTTTCCTACATCACATACTCTTCTATCGCTCATTCACGTGCCTAAGGTCCCATACATTCCCATGACTCTAATACAAGGGTAATGGATCCACTTGCCTAGTTAACAATGGGGCCTCCTCCAACCGTTGCTCACAGCTCTCACCCACCCAACAATGGCTGCTCACAAAGTCACTTCTTTCACTTTGTATCTTAGAGAGGGAGAGAGGTAAGAATGAGGGGTGAGGGTGAGAGAAGAGGCTTAAATACTCTCATGTTTGGGGTGGCTGCTCAAGTGTCACTAAGGAGGCTCAAAACAAGTGGCAC
This sequence comes from Amborella trichopoda, assembly GCF_000471905.2. The sequence continues at coordinate 2,495,302 of NW_006499801.1, forward strand.
CCACAATAGCATACATCAAACAAGTGTCACCTCAAACTCATGCATGTCAGTGACACAGCCAGCCCTGACGACAATTTCAACCAGCGCTGTCTTTCAACTTCAACCGGCGCTGGCCACAACTTCAACCGATGCTGCCTTACAGTTTCAACTGGCACTGGCATCTTCCTTCAACACAATCAGTGCTGCCCCTTCCTTCAACACAACCAGCGTTGCCTTACAACTTCAACCGGTACTGGCCTCTTCCTTCAACACAATCGGTGTTGGCCTCTTCCTTTAACACAACCGGTGCTGGCCTCTTCCTTTTAACGCAACTGACGTTGGCCTCTTCCTTCAACACAATCGGCGCTGCCTTCTAACTGGTAGAGAAAGGTTGGGTTGTCACACTAAATGCCTTGGCTGACCCGATCTATGACATGTATGCCTTCATTGGCATGACAAGAGAGCTATGAAAACTACTTGAAACCAAGTATTTTACGGAAGAGTCTGGTAACAAAAAGATTTATGATCTCTAACTTTATAGATTTTAAATTCATTGAAAATAAGCATATTCTCTCTCAAGTATATGAGTTACAGCTTGTAGTCAATGAACTTAAGTATTGTGGTTGTATTTATTTGGACGAATATTTCATAGTAGGTTATATGATTGATATGCTACCCACATCTTGGAGAGAGTACCAAAAGAAGATGAAACACAATAAAATTGATCTTGATATGATTCAACTTTAAAGATCTCTTCGGATTGAAGAAAAAAATATACTTATTGAAAAGAAATATGAATTCAATTAATTTTCACTCTAAGGCAAACATTACTGAGCAAAAATCAAGTGCTCCATATAACAAGAAGTATTTCTTTCTCAATGTCCATAATGAAAATTATAAGAACCAAAAGTCTGCAGCCAACAAAAATTAAAATAAAGTCACTTGTTATGTATGTGGAAAATTGAGAAACTTTTCAAAAGAGTTCCGAATCAGAAAGGGCTCAAAAAGCCTAAAGACCAAGTGAACTTGACGACTGAAGAAAAAAGTGTAGTAATGGTCACCGAAGTAAACATGATCAATAAAGACAATGGATGATGGGTCGACACTGATGCTATCATTCATGTGTCTAATAATCGATATATGTTTAAGGCTTTTGAACCAATGGGTGACAGTAATTCGGTTCAATTTGGAACCCAAGCTATGACAAATATGCTTTGAAAGGGTACGGTAGAACCAAAGTTTAGTTCATGCAAGGTACTCACCTTAAAAAATGTATACTACGTACCAGATATGCGAAGAAACCTTGTTTCATGATGTATCTTGAACAATTATGGCTTTAAAATAGTCATTGGGTTTGACAAACTCATATTGATAAAAATGATGTATTTGTTGGTAAGGGATACTCATATTATGGGACGTTTAAGTTAGATTTAGTGAATGAAATGAATATTTAACCACAAGAGAGAGTACATACTGTCGAGTCTAATTCCCAGATATAGAAGGAGTACATAGTTGCCAGTCTAAATACCAGAGAGAGAGAGAGAAAGAAGAATAAAGTATAATGTGAAGAACACTTTGAAATGCAGAGAGGAGATAAACATCTAATAACATGTTTGGTTGTTAGGGAGGTGAAGGCAACATCAAGTCTCCAACCCCAGCTAGCTGACCGACCTGCGCAAGAGAAGAAACAACACGTTGAATTTTTAATCCAAAAGGGACTCGTAACATCAATTAATGAGAGAGAAAGAGTCATGCATGTGTGTTGTGAGGGGGGGGTGACAGAGAGATGGTTGGTCTTGTTTTATGGGGGATAGTGAGAGGGAGAGAGAGAGTTTGTCTTGTTTTGTTTTATAGAGAGAGGGAGAGGGAGATGGTTTGTCACAAAGTAATCAAGATCGGAATTGACTGGTCCCATTGTCAAATGACATTTTGGTTGGTGTAATCCAATGTAAAAATCAAATTTAGTTAAAAATCGGTTAAAATTAATATTTGACTACTTTTTGCCAGTTTGACCAGTAGAATTTAATCGGTTAAATTAGACAATTTTTTTTGTAATATATTTAATAATTTGAAACTATTAAATATTTTTCTATAAATTTTCAAATTTTTATCTAATGAGTTCGACAACAATTCTGATTGGGCCAAACATAGTAAAGGTTCGCTTGCCAATCCAATTGTAATAACAATGATTTGTCTTGTTCTATATTTATCCATATATTTTACTACTGTTGTGGCAAAAGCTACGATTAATATTTGACAAATAAAATATGAGAGATAAAGCATGAAACACATATCACAATATTTATCTTCATAGGAAGCTTTCATCTTTAAGAGGAAATTGCATCTTATGCACAAAATACTATATCTTCCTCTCTCTTTGGAGGAGCCATCATTCCCATATGGTGACTCAAATAGAGTACATAAAATTTTTACACTTTCATCTCACGCACACACACACACATACACACACACACAGACACACACACACACATATATATAAGATTAGGAGTCTATATATGTGATTTATTTGGGATAGCACCAAATCCAACACCAACTTCTTCATACGTCTGTATTATGTTTTCTTACAATCTAATTACATCTTACGCTCTTCTATTTGACCTATTTCTACCCAATCGGGCTCGTCGAGTTTCAATAGTTTGGGTTTGAGTTTTACCTTTGACCGGCCCGAGCTAGAGTCGACCCTAATCTTACCCGATGGGTTTGCAGTCCTAATTGGTCGAGGATACTAGAGAGAGATTATTTTCTTGGGGTCAATATAAACGCAGATTCACTTGCAAAAGAGGGTGTCTACCAACCATACCATCGTTGGTTGTCACTGTCGTTAGTTAAATATATATTTTTTAATATATATTATTTTATGTACTCTTTGTTTTTTTTAATGAAATTTCATAGTTAAAAAAAAAAAAAAAAAAGAAGAAGGAGAAGAAGAGAGAGAGATTTCTTCCTATCAAATTCTATTATGGGTTTGGGACTAGGAAACCTATCTTGCACCACCCAAATGCACAAGCAAATGCAACTCTACTAACAATTTGTTTTAAGTATATTAAGGCCAACCAATAACAAGACAGGATGACATGGTGTGGGGGCCCAAAATAGGTGGCAAATAGATGCCACTTGTCTACTCCAAGAAATCTAGAGAGAGAGAGAGAGAAAGTTATGCCTTTTGCAATATATTACACAGCAATAATTGCTTGAACTTCAAATTATATATGCTGTCTATTACCTAAAATATAACAATAGCGATATGATATATGCTACATGATATATGGTTCTAAATGAAGGAAAATATATGAGCTTTCACATACACTTTAGTCCCTAACGTTTTCAGTTGGCATATTTTTTTTCCTTATGACTACAATATGCACTCTCTCTCTTACTCTCAATTTTTCTTTATT
>NW_006499801.1:2506783-2516966 GCF_000471905.2 Amborella trichopoda
AGAGAGAGAGAGAGATCTAACATGTTCTAATTTGTTAACAGGCCGGGGGTTTCGACAAACTCCTGTTGGACAGCCTCTACGACGATGCTCAAACAAGGAGACAGCAGCAACAGCAATCAGGCTATGCAAACAACCCCTTCGAATCACAGGACCCATTTGCCATGTCCCACAATGTGGCCCCACCACCCAACGTGCAGATGGCCCTCATGGCCCAACAACAACAGATGATGATGTCTCCCTATCAACAACCTTCTTACCCTCCTCAAATGCAAATGGGTGGGTCCGCCAACCCTTTCGGGGACTCTTTGTCCACCCTACCCACAAATGCGCCCCCACAAGGAAACCCCAGCTTGCTTTAGGTACAAGAACATTCTTTCATTCATTCATGAATGTGTATTCTCTCTCACTCACTCTCTCTCTTTCTCTCTCTCTCAACCATTCATTGAAAGAGTTAGATGCCTTGCTCTCTTTCTTGAAAAGAAGCCAATAATTTATTGGTAGAATTACAATGGTCTTTTTCTTGCTCAAAAAGAAGCGAATGATTCATTGGTAGAAGTGAAATTCTGTCTCTCTCTCCATTGTTTTTGTAAATTTGTCGTGGTGCACTCACTGCATGATGTGTTGCTGCATTGTTATTGTACTGAGAAACACTGAAGATTTGGTTTTATTGATTTAAAGTATTCATTTTTCATTCTTTACTTTTTCTCTCTCATTGGGCCTGGGCTGTTTTTATTGGACGTTTAAGGATACTTGAATTCATGGACGAATATAATTGGAAAACATAAGAGTATTGAAGAAGGTTGCAGTCGAAACAGGAGGAAAATGTAACCGTATATGTGTGGTTGTGGGGCTTTTGGTTCAGTGTTTAAAGCAGTGAAAACACATTGAACTATAAGGTTAAGGCTTTGAATCCCCCCGCTCATAGTTATCCTGATGGGATTGGATCGGCCGGATTGCTAACCTATGCTTTGGTCAGCCTAGGTGAGAGTATAAACTAGTTTTGGTTGAAAACCGGTTGAAATCATTGTTTAACCTATATTGAGCAGTCAAACATACTGGTTTTGACTACTGGTTTTGACTAGTTAAATGACAAACAAGATTATAATATATGTTATTTTCAGATTGTTGTTTTTATCTTTTTCCTTATTTTCTTAAAATCCAGCTCAATTCGACCAATAGTTGGATTGACTTTGATTTTGATCAAACCCTTCACCACTTTGATGATCGGTTCGATTCTAATAACACCTTTTTATCTGCCTAAAAAATATGCAGTGTTTCTACTTGTATTTAATATAGAACAAATGTTAGCGCTCCCTCAAAAACAAACGGGATTGTATACAATGAGACAATTTGTCTTTGGAATAGGGAGGTTACAATTACTTACAACAATCTGATGTGAAATCTGATAGTTTGAGAAATTTTTTTTTGAATTTTGAGCATGGTTAATGAATTAAATTCAACAATTTCACATTCAATGGTCAAGATTTATTGTGACCCCTTTGTAGCAAAGGTAAATGGTTTCATTATATACTTTCTCAAAACGTTATTAGAATTTATATGAAAGAAAGCAATATATTTTTACCCAAGAAGAGCAATGGAATTGCGATTTTTTTTTTGATAAATGGAACTGAAATGTTGGATAATTCGGAGTTGGATTGATGTTTTATTCAATGGGCATTTTTTAAAAAAATTATTTTAGTATGCTTATTTTTATATTCGGCATTTGCTGCATTTGATTATAGATAAGCGATACAATTACGTATAAACGAGGAGCTTCTAACTCAAGTTCCATGACCTTCTCACACACACATACACAGAGAGAGAACGAGATTGTCGTAGGCTGAAAGAGGAAGAAAATAATTAAGAAAATTGGTCAGCAGATAATCAACAAATGGTGATGAATAAAGCAACCAAAATTTGTTTAGAAATTAGGCATTTTATTGTCTTTAAAAGGAGGAGAAAAGTGACACTTATAGGTTGTGCTGTCTACTCCGGTTAGACTTTAAAGCTGGCCGGGAAAAGTTTATATAATTACATACGCACATCAAAAACCTATCGGACAGGATGTTTTAATGTTGAAAAACCCTCTATTTGATCATCTCGACATCGAGATGTATGAATATATAAAAAAAAAAGTTTTTGAGTCTTAAAAATGATGCATCTTGCAACACATTATCTAGACCGTCCCATTTTGAAGATTTTCATATGTTAATAGATCTCTTTGATTTTAACCATGTTTGGAGTTTAAAATTTTATAATTAGATATGAAAATAGATTTTAAGATAATCTTAAGAATTTTTTACAACAAAATTGTTACATGTTATGATAAAATTTGGAGGTGCGCCTTAGTTGGATTGTTTAAAGTTGCAACCTTATAGAAACCACACTCTTCTTTTAATGCACATTTTTTTGTTGAAACAGGGAGAAATCATTGGTGTATTTTTAAGGGAAAATTACAAACAACCCTCAAGACTTTATATGCAAGTTACCCCGAACCAAACTTTTTTTTCACTTTTTACCCCAAAATATGTTTTCTTACCAAATACTCACCCAACCCAAAAAAAAGTCTAAACTATCATCCCTTACTTTTACCTACGCCTCTCTCTCCTCTTTCCCACGAAAAGGCGATCCAGCAGTATAATGTCGTTTCAGTAAATAACAGTGGCGATCCAGCAATACAAGTGGCAGTTCGGCACTGATAAAAAACAGTCTAACAATAGGCCCATGCGGTCTGGCACTGTCAAAGAGCAGTCCTGCAACAGACCCATGCGGTCTAGCAATAAGCTCAAAGTGTGGTTCTGCAATGTCAAAGAGTGGACCGACACTTTTTTTAGTTTAACGGGGTCCAGCAATGTCAAAGAGCAGTCCGACAGCTCATGTAAGCCCACGTCAATGTCGGGCCAAAATTATATTTTTATATACGAAAAAGGATATTTTCATAAAAAAATGTACCTTTTTTTCTTGGGGGGTATTTATTAGAAAAGTATATTTTGGGAAAAAAAAGTGAGAAAATGTTTGATTGGGGGTACTTGCATAGAAGGTCTAGTTTTAAAGGTTCTAGTTTATTAACTATTTAATATATATTTTTGACAAAATATGCGTAACTTTTATTGTTGACTAAGAAAAAGAAATTATATCATTAGAGATAACAAGAGAAGGCAGGGAGGCACCACCCATAGCCAAAGAATTTGCTTCACGATAAACATGGGAGAAAGTAACTGATAGAGATTCAACCAACTCCATAACCTGCAACGATAGGGATTATAGCTCCCTTAGAACTTTCTACTCTTTGTTGTACCATCTAATAACATTCAAAGTGTTCCATTCAATCCAACAATTTCTACCAAGATTCCTATCAACCAAGATTTTCACCTTGCTCAGTAAAGCATTAATTTCAGCAAAATTAGCAGTTTTAATCCCTATCGGACTGGCATAGGAAAATAGAATATTGCCCGAGCAATCACGTAAAACAGCACCAATCCCGACTACACTCGGATTACCCAAGGAACTACTATCAAAGTTAAGCTTTAAACTTCCAATAGAAGGTGCAGTCCAAATACTTCGCAGTCTACTTCTAACACACCCAAGAAGGAAAATGCTACTTAGATTGGCCATAACATCAACCTTGGAGACGCCCTACCCCTCTTTTATCACAGACAACCAAGACCAAATCGAAAGTTTGATGTCATTTAATAACCTCTCAAAAGGCAAAGAACTCCCCTCAAAAGTTATTCTATTTCTTTCCTTCCAAACTTCCTAGAGAATGACACCTTTCGATATTTTCCAAATAATTTTTCCAATCTTAGGCAAATGGGAAGTAGAAAATTGTGATATTAACCCTTCAACCGATTGAGGAAGCACCAAATTGATTCCGAGAAGTCCAAAGAGCTAGTACCAAATTCTCACCGTGAATGAGCAATGGATGAAAAGGTGCGCACCATATTCCCCGTCAGCTTTACATAAAAGACAAACATTTCGCGAAATTTTCCCCCTTTTGATCAGATTATCAATAGTCAAAACCTTATTCAAAGCCGCCAACCAAATGAAAATCTGAACTCTATGTTGAATGGGCCATTTCCAAATTTGGGCAATCTGAGGGCAAGACCATCTCCACCGATCATGAAAGAAAGAAGTGTAACACGATTTAACAGAGAAAACCCCATCACTCTCAATCTCCCAAATCATTTCATCCTCTGCATTCAATGAGATATAGACCTTATCCGGCAACTCCATCAATGCACACCATTGGGAAAGTACCACATTGCTCAAACGACTATAAACAAGGAAGATGTTCTATGGCGTAAGATGGCCCTTTCGCTCTATAGCCTCGCAAACGTTCAAATTAGATCGGGTCACTACCCCATATAGATCAGGAAAAACCGACTTCAATGGATAATCACCCAACCACTTGTGGTGCTAAAAAGAAACTTGCCTACCACCACCTATATTCCATCTGAAGTAGCTTGACTCCATGGGCCTGTAATTGTAGATAGCATTCCATACCTGAGACACCGATTTACCTCTTCTACCCCTAAGCCAATCATTAAATATGTCTATACCATACTTGGCCAAAAGAACTTGGAACCAAAGGTGATCTTTCAAATGAACGCTTGATTTTTCAAATGAAAGCTACGCCACCACCATTTACACATCAAAGCTTGGTTTACCAATCTAATCTTTCTAATGCCCTGACCACCTTCTTTCTTAGGGGTACAAACTGTATCTCACATTAGCAAATAAAATTTTCTTTTTTCCATAGTGGACCCTCAAAGAAAATCCCGCATCATTCTTTCTAACTTTTTAGCAATCGAGGTAGGCATATTAATCAGAAACATTTGATAGACTGGGAGATTAGATAAACAATATCTCAATAAGGTCACCCTCCCCCCCAAAGACAAATACTTGTACTTCCAGAGAGCTAATTTGACTTGGACTCTTTCAAGTACAATATCCCAGACTGCAATAGTAAGCCTTGAGTCAGAAATGGGAAGACCAAGATACGTGAGAGGGAAGGAACCAACCTTATCACCCATCGGATTTGTCAAATCCATTATCACATCCTCAAAGCAATTAATCCCAATTATAAATGATTTATGAAAATTAACTTTAAGGCCCAGTGTAACTTCACAGATTTATATGAATCTGGCTATATTAGAAACCTGAAGGGGCTCCGCATCACAGAAAATAAAATTGTCATCAGCATATTGTAAATGAGAGATAATAATACTAGAGTTAGAAATTTCAAAACTTGCAAAATGACCCAAACTCTCCACCCAACTAAACATCAGACTGAAACATTTAACATAGATCATGAATAAAAAATGAGAAAGAAGGTCTCCTTGATGCAATCTTCTAGAAGTACTAAAAAAACCAATAGGGTTCCCTTAAATAAAACTGAGAAATGCGCAGAAGAGAGACACCCAAAAATCCAACTCCACTATTTATCACCAAAACCCATAGCCCTAAGAATTTCTAGTAGAATTCTCCATTCAACTCGGTCATAGGCTTTCTCTATATCCAATTTAAGAAGAATACTTAGCTTCTTACTTAAAACGCTAGAATGAATACATTTTTGAGCAACAAATACATTGTCTGTGATTTGGCGATTCTAGATAAAGGCTAATTGAGAACTAGAGGTGAGAAAAAGAAGGACAATTTTTAGTCTTTTTGTCAAAATTTTTGCAATAATTTTGTAAAAACTGGTAAATAAACTAATCGGTCTGATATCTGAAAGACCAGAGATCATGGCCTTTTTCAGAATCAGAGCCAAAAAATTGGAATTCACCCCTTTAAAAATTTGTCCCCTAATCATAAAGTTTCTCACCAACTCTAATAATTTCCCTTTAATCACATTCCAAAATCTATCGAAAAAGGCTGAAGGGAAACCATCAGGTCCTGGTGCCTTGTCTCCTGGCAAGGCAAAAACTGCCTTATGTAACTCCTCACTAGTAACCTCTCTTTCCAGCTGATTTTTCATCTCCATCGACAATATTTTGAAGGGGATTCTATACAAAGATCGCGTAACTTTAACTTCTTTAGTAAACGCCTTTTTTGAAATGGCTTATCACTACACCTTCAAGTGCATCATCATTCTCTAAGTCAATACCAGGTATAGATAAACCAAAGAGGTCATTTGTCTTCTTCTCGTACTGGCAATTTCATGGAAAAATTTGGTATTAACATCTCATTCTTTTAACCATTTAGATCTGGACCTTTTCTTCCAATAAATTTTCTCTGATTTGCGCAACTCCTCCAACTCTTTGCAATTCAAACTACGATCCATGACTAGCTGCTCAAAAGGCACACCTGCCACTTGGGCACAATGATCTAAAGCTTCAATATCTGATAGCATCTCGTCAATTTTAGCCCTAATATCAAATTTGTTGTCACGCTTCCATGCAATCAGTTTATGTTTCATATTTAACAACTTCCTATGCAATTGGAAATCTAAAGTACCTTCCACTACAGTATTTACACAAGTTGCTCTAATCAATTCAACTATCTCTTTCTCCTCCAATCAACCCACATCTAGCCTGAATGGCTTTGGCTCGCCTTTTAACAGTCTCGTATTAAGCATAATAGGACAGTGATCATATGCCAATTTTGACATAGCCCTAGTTGTAGATAAGGGAAAATTTTCCAATGAAGGCTGCTCTTAGAGACATTGATGAGTTTAGGTGTCAGCCCTATTCACAAATCCCATGAGACATTCCATGTGGGCTCCCTCATGGTAGATAAAGGTGATGGATTGGAAGAAAGCTTTGGAAGGAAGATTATGTGTATGGAAGTTTTGATGGCCCCGTAGGCCCCGTTTCTTTTGTGGTTGTGGTTGATCGAGGGACTTGGGAGCAGCTTGAGATCAAAACTGAGTTTTTTGTGTCTGGCTCATTTTCACCTCCAATTGCGGACTTCTTTAGCCTTGCGGACTGGGCCCAAAGAGGATGGAATTTGTCCCATTGGCCTGATATCAAGACTATTAGCTCCATTATAATTGTTCTTAAGCTTCGATCAAAGGAGGAAGTCAATAAAACCTTGTCTCATATATTCTACAGAGTTCGAGGCAGCCTTCTTGCCTTCTTTCATTAGACCTGTGGAAGGGCATTGGATCATTCTTCCTTTATGCAAATGGAATCAGTCTAGGTTAAATTTTGGGGCCTTCCGTTGTCCGCGTGGAATCTGGCTATTATAAAAAAAAGTGCAGGTCGATGTGGGACCTATCGGGATTTGGACTGGGACTCACTTCTTAATCCCATATGTCAATTTGTGCGTGTTAAGATTGGCATATGTGCTGGTTTGTCTTTTCCCGAAAAAATCCTCTTATTCATTAACGATGATTATTTTGAGGTTTCAATTACAGATGATGAGGATTCACATCATTCGAAGAAACTCTTTGCAGCGGATTCGTTAAGGGGAGAGGGGGGGGGGGGGGGAGGAAGCAGAATGGGCAGAAGGTGCAACCAGAAAAGTTTTTTCAGGTAACTTTAGCCGCATTTGCATTGAAGTAATAGCAGGATTTGCATTCGATTGAGAAATTTGCATTCGATTGAGAAATTTGCATTCGATTCATCGAAGGGATTCTCGAAACGGTTTCTAAAACAAGCTATTGTTTCTCTGACGAATATGAATTCCAGTAAGGAGCATATTGAGGTGCCAGTTTTGGGTAATGTGCGAAAATTTGATGTGCGCTTTCTTTCTTCTTTACACCCACCCTCTGGTAGTCCGGCAGGAGCACCTTATCCATTACAAGGACAAGATAATGAAAAGGTGGCTGTGGCGGCAGGAGAGAGTTCCAAAGTAGGTGGGGCTGACAACCATATTTTTGATAGAGATTACCTGTTAAACGTGGCAATCGTGTCCTCTTCCCTAGGGGAAAAATTCCTTTTTCTTTGTCTTTTCTTTGGAAAGAGATTGAACTTAAAAGGAAAGTGGTTTTTTTGCTAACAAACCTGGTTGCTCTTTTGTGTCTCCTTGCTCAGAAGAAGTTCTCGATGTGGTATGTCCAACAGAGGTTCTCGGCCTTATTTTTGGTGGTTATTGTTAAAGCAGAAGATGTATCGTCTTAACTTCCATCTAGCTACAGGCAAAGGTTTGGGGAAGAAGTCTAGGACTCGCTTTGACCCATTGTTGATTGATCATTTGGCTATCTTGGTCATTGAAGAGGAGGATGCTCCTGCTAATCCACTTCTCTTGGTGAAGGAACCCTTTGTGGGTGATAATTTAAAGGAGAATTGGCGGATTCAGAACCTGAGATTGTTCCTTTGGATGTTGTACCTCAGGAGAAGAACCCGTTACTTCTGCCTGGACCGTGCTCTGAATAGACCTCGCTTGGTAAAACTAAGTCTTTTGATGATTCACCTATGGTGGAAAAATTGTTGGATGATATGGCCATGGATGATGTGCCCTTGAGTGTGGTGTTAGAAGAAATAAAGGAGCGTCGTTGAGTAAGGGTTGTTGCTGTTAATGAAAAGGGGACTGCCAAAAGTGGTATAGGGCCCTAACCTGAGTCAGTCTCAGTTTCTAAGAGCTCTGCGAAAGTCACTGTTAGTGACAAGAAGATGAAGGCCGCTCTTAAGGGTAAATCATTTTTAACTATTCCAACTCATGTAGGAGCTTTTTGGAATAAATAAAAAAAATAGTTCATTTAAGGAGTATATTTTGATAAAGGGTGTGGTTTACATAAGGTTGCAACCTTATACAATTAAAGTTTAGAGGACATTTAAACTTTGTCGTAAGATCTTATTTTTGGGTTAAAATTTCTTAGGATGGCCTGAAAATCTATTATCTCTAAGTATAGAAATTTAAACTCAAAAAATAGTTCAGATCAAGTAAATCTATAAATACTTGTAAATCTTGCAAATGGATGATTTAGATAAAAAAAGAATTTATATAAGGTTGCAACCTTAAAGTGTAGAATTAAGGTGCACCTTAAAAATCCATCTAAAATGTCATTTTGATGTTGGAAAACCCGCTAGTTGATCATCTCGATATAGAGATGTATAAATATGAAAAGAAAAAAAATATTTCGAGTTTGAAAAATAGTTTATCTTGCAACACAATATCTGGACCGTCAATTTTCAAGATTTTCAAGTGTTTATAGATTTACCTGATTTGAGCCATTTTTTGAGGTTAGGATTTTATATTTAAAGATAAAAATAGATTCGCAAGTCATCCTAAGAATTTCTGACACCAAAATTATATTTATAATAAAATTTGGTGGTGCGTTTTAATTTGATTGTTTAAGGTTGCAACCTTATACAAGATGCTTAGATAATGTGTTACAAGATGCATTATTTTTAGAACTTGAAATCTTTTTTTTTTCTCTGTACCCATACATTTCAAGATCAAGATGATCAATTGGAGGACTTTCTAACATCTAAATAATCAGTGGATTTTTTAGGCGCGCCATTCTTCTAAATATAAGGTTGACATTTTTTGATTTGATAAATCCCTTTCTAAAATATTAGACTTTCCTTCGAATTTTCTTGGTTGATTAAGGTGAAATCGAAAAGACTTTTATCTTTGTGGATAAATCTTGGAGATTTGATACGTAATGCATCAAATTTTATTGGTAACTTAAGGTGAAATCAGCATCATTAAGTAACTTTTTTATCTTTCTTGATAAGTCTTGCAAATTTAGTGTGCAATAAATTATTGATGAGGAAAGAGCCTTTTAATGTTTCATTAGGGTTGATAACCAAGGAAACCCATTTCTTTCCATATATCAAATGTAACTGAGGGTATGGTGAGGTTTGTGTGACGTGCCCAACTTATACTATACAACAATACACATTTTAAATTTTGCTAGAGAACATGGCTTAGTATCGAAAACCTTCCAATGGTTTGGGAATCCATGTGTAGCCCTAATTTTGAAACTAAATTTTTAAAAATAATGCAGATCAAACAAGTCGATAAATATTTTAAAAGGTTTAAATTAAATGGTTCATATAACTCATTAAAAGATGTATTATTTTAGGACTTGAAATTCTTTTTCTATCTCTATATATCTTGAGGTAGATAAATTAATTGAAAAGTTTTCCAACTTCGGAATACTATTTTCTACTATATTTTTCAGGTGAACCTCACTTTTATATTATAAGGTTGCAACCTTATTATTTTTTCCACACATACATAAGTATATATAAAAAAACATTCAAAAAATATGGGTGCAGTTGGCATACAAATG
>NW_006499801.1:2522875-2534824 GCF_000471905.2 Amborella trichopoda
GTACGTACGTAAGTAAGTAAGTAAGTAAGTAAGTAGTAGTAGTAGTAGTAGAGTACGAGTACGTAGTACGTAAGTAAGGTAAGTAAGAGAGAGGAGAGAGAGAGAGAGAGAGAGAGAGAGAGAGAGAGGGTTTTCACTTTTCACATTAAGAGAGGAACAAGTGGGTCCAGAGCATGCAGAGTTGGCATGGTTTTTGAGACTACAACATAGAAAACCAGTGTTTTAAAACCTGGAATCGGGTTTAAGCTCCCCAGTCATTGTGGTGATCGCTGTCAACCGATATGAAATTTGTTGAAAGATACACAATCAGGGCAATCCAACCCACCTGATCTGATCCAGATCGTAGGGTTATAAAATCCTGTAGAAAACTTAAAAACAAGTGGGCTCCCTACTTAAAATACAGGCACTGATAAGAAAAAACTAGTGTCTTTATTACCAATGCTCTAGGTCTTATGCATGTTTTTGCAAGAATTATGCTGGTTTCCAAATGCGTATGAGTAGGGATGGCAGGATATAAAAGTGCTGAAAACTCAATTGAATCGACTTGGGTTCGGTCGAGGTAGTCGGACTTGTCAAGGCGCTGTGAGTCTAGAACAATGACCATGGGAGGTAGCTGAGTTGGGCTGATTCGCATTATTTTTATAGTTGCAGAGTCCGTCAGACCAACTCGGATTCACCACCCTATTTGAGTCCCGAGCTAATTTGGATTTTTCTTACATTGAGATGCATGAATGTATGCATGTATGTGGGCCATTATGCAATGTGTGTTATACATGCATTCTAATAAAAGTTATGTATGTGGTTGCAGGCCCGTGGACTTGTAGATACAATGGCAAGCAGTGGATGGGGGTTTGTACAGAGTAGATCTGGTTGGCATATATGCGGACTTCCCATCTGCTCTTTGAGCTCACGAAAGAAAGACTTATGTAATCCCTCTCTATGCAAATCTTCTTCCCTCTTGACATCCTTTGTGTAATCCCTATATACTTACGAAGAAAATTATAAAACAAAATAATGTTCTCATTATTGCTTCGGAAGGAGAAAAATGTCTATTTTACAATTTGTGGGCGTGGCTGCATTTGTGGAAATCAATGATCCAATGCTCCTGGTGCTATTCTATATACTAAACCATAGTTATGTGTAGTGATGCGGTAAAAATGGGGTAAATTTTATTATAGTAAATTTTTAGAATATAATGGTGAAATATGAGAAAAGATTGCACTTGGAAAATAATACAAACCTTCACTAATTAAAGTTGTTTATCAATTATTCGATTTGGATAAAGATGAGTACTATTTTTCTTTGAAACAATCTATTTTGGGGTATGATGGTAAGTTTTGTTTGATAAATTACAGGTATTTTTCCTAAGGGAAAATTATAAATACCCTTCTTCCCTTACCTCAATATCAACTTTTTACCCATCTTACCCTCAATATTTTTTACCCATCCTACTTTTAATATTTGTTGTTCAATATATTTTGTTGTACTTTAAGCCTTACCATTATTTTTTTTGTATTTAAATGTCTTTTTTTTCTTCTCCTGTTTTCAACTTAATTTTTTATATTTCTCTTTCAAACTCTCTATCTGTATTCTCTCTTAAATATGTGGTCCGGCACAACGAAGTGTTGGACCATAAAAATGTGTTAGATCGCAAAAAAAAAAAAAATAGTTTGTGTTGGATCGCAAATATTATAGGAGTTTTTTTTGCTTAAAAGATGTGGCTTGGCATTTTTTTGTGTCGGATTGAAATTTTTTTGCGGTTTAATAGCGTTTAGTAACGCATATTTGTGTTGGACCGCAAAAAAAATTCGGTTCAGCACGAAAAAGTGCCGGACCGCAAAAATACTAGGAACAATAGTTTTTTTGGATAGTAGAGAGTTCGTGATGAAAGAAATTTTTTGGGCAAAGTGGAGAGATGTACAAAGAATACTGAGAGAAAAAAAAATGTTGAAAAAAAGAAAAAAAATGTTGAAAAAGGAAAGAAAGAGGAAAAAATGGATGTTGGTCTAAATGTTTTAATTATTTGACTGGAGGTAAATACAAAGAAAAATAATGTTGGGGTTTAAAATATAATATAAAAAATATTGGAGGTAGGATGTGTAGAAGGTTGATTTGGGAGAGGGGTATTTATAAGTTTCCTTTTTCCTTACCATGCTACAAGTGACTTGCAAAATTCATTTCTACCCAAGCACCACACAGAGAAATTATATGGAAAATTTGAGGTTGTAAAAAACTATATTTGAGTATAGTGAAGATGAAGATGTTGAGATGGATGAGTAGCAAGACAAAAAGAGATAGATTTCGAAATGAATACATATAGGAAGATTTAAGTATGGCACCAATAGATGATAAGATGAGAGAGTGGATTTAGATAGGCTGGCTATGTGTGGCATGAAATTAGTATAACACGCGTTATGAGGTGTGAGTTAGTTTAAGTGAAAAGCTCAAAGAGGGCAAAAAGGTAGGTATAAAAGTATATGGTTGGAAGTAATGAAAAAAGATATTGAAACTTGTAGTCTAAATGAAGATATAACCCTTAATAGAGCAAAAAAAAAAACAATGGTAGGCCCAAAAAAACAATTGGAAATCATGAAACAAAATATAGAAAGTTATGGAGTCATTGAAAATGTGACCCTTAATAAAGCAAAAGGCAGACTAAGATCCATGTAACCGATTCTAATTAACCGATCCTAATTAGTTGAAAAAAAACATTCCCCAATTAATTGAAAAAAAAGTATTGACGATGATAATGATGAGGCAGTAGTAAAAATAATAATTTCTACATTCTGGCATATTTAATTTGTGAAGAATCATTGATACCATGGGTAGTGTGCTTATGAAACTATGTATGCATGCTTCGTGAATATGCATGATTACACACATACCATGTACGCGAGTATTACATGTAAAATTTAGGAAAACCTTTGAAAGGTTGGAAACAAAAGAGCAGTTATCAGATTTCACATTTGAGGGTTAAGATTGATAATCGGCATATCATTTCACATTTCACATTGATAATGACATTTTCACAAGAAGTCGATTAAGCATATGCTACCTAAGCAGGTATTTACGGACTCATTGAGACATGAACAACTTCAATTTTTCAAAAGATAAACAAATATAGGAATTAAGGCCATTTTTATTATTTCTAAATAGAGGAATCAGCATTGTGTTTCTTTACAATGTTTTTAGATAAGGAAAATTGTTTCATGCGAGCTGGACCGTATTTTTACATATGCGGTTTAAAAACCGTAAAGCATCCATCTTTATAGGTGTTCCATCTAAAAACAATGAAAACTAACGGTTCAGATGCTTTTTTACTAGAACTATTATTTTTAGTTTTTAAAATTTATTTATTTTTTCATATGCATGATCTCCATGTTAGAAATTACATGTCCTTAAATTTTAAGTCCTAAACTCCATCTCAAAAATAGATTTATTAAGAAGCCAGTATTTCTACATATGTAGGCTTTGCCACATAGAAACCAGATCCTTTAAATACTGCACGAATTATACCAAGCCTTAAATCATCCAAAAGAGCATAAATGTAACAGATTTTGCCCCAACATTTTTGTGGAAAATCATCGGAGTTCAGAATACCGTAAAATGATTCTAAAAGTCAGTAGTCTTATAGCTGTGGTATAACCTCCAAAATACATAACTCAAGGGATTTACAGGGATTTTATGGGGCCGATATCTAATACATATCTTTACTTTGCGAATAAATAGTATACAGAAAAAGAAGATCTTTATTTCCCAAAATCTTGGATTAACCATCTACAAAATGGAATTGATTAACCAAAAAAGATACTCAAAACTCATTTTTCCCATTTTTCTTTTAACTATTTCATCTCTTTTTTCTTCGATTTTTTTAATCCTTTAACATCATTGTGTATAAAATTTGGAATCCAAAGGATAATACCTTTCATTTCTTTTTTTTTAATCCTTTAACATCATTGCGTATAAAATTTGGAATCCAAGCGATAATACCTTTCACAGCCAAAGCCGCTTATGCTCCAGTATAAGCCCGTTGGTTTACATAATCCCTTTTTCTTTTTTCGTATAGAGCTTCAGATGGTTCAGCGAAGTTAAATGGAAAAGGTTTCTATACTTCCCCTACCATCCAGCCATCCCAGCCGTCCAATTTTGATCAAGAGAGTCACTCACCGTTTGATCTTAGATCCGATGTCTCAAAGTATTTTATTTTCAGTTTTTTTAATACGAATTATATTAATATGAAAATTGGTATTGCCATCTTCTCATTAGGGCACACCTATAAAAAATTTTAAAATTATTTTTTCGATAAAATATAATGACCAAAATACCCTTTGAAACTTTCAAAAGCATTTTGATCCTTTTATTTTATTGAAAATATTTTTTTTTATATTTTTCGTTAGTGCGAGTTTAATAGAAGATTGGACGTCCAAAATTTGGTGTCAAAATAGTTTATAAAAAAAATTTAAAATAAAAAAGTGTCGAGACGTGACATTGTGATTGGGGAAATCTTAGCCCTCCATTCATAATGGAGGGTTGAATAAGGGGAAGTATATAAGTTTTATGTTGTAAGGAAGCATAGAAAGCTTGTCCAAGTTAAATATGACATGATTGGACTATATCATCAAATTATTTTGTAAACCAAAAGACAATGTATTCATTATATTCTAGTTACCCTGAGATGTGAGTGTGTGTGTGCATTTGTGACCATCACCCAAGACAATCATGGCTTTTGATTATACAAAGTTCCATTGAGGTTCCCTTGAATCATTTACCATTGACTAATTAGAGGAAATAGAAACTCAATTGATGCAATACTTCTCCCCTTCCAAATAAGGACAATATATATATCATTTATATAGGAAACGTATACAATGAGACCATTTGCTTTTAATTTAGGGAAGTCAGTCATCTTTGACTATTAGATTTGAAATCGGGTAGTTGAGGATGTGCCAATGCAAGTTTTGACATATTTTCATCGATTAGATTTCACATCCAATGGCTAAAAATGATTGTAATCTCCGGGTATAAAAATAAATGGCCTCGTAGCATACAATCTCCTGGTATATATGCATTATTAGATTATACCAATAACTATTATTGTTATATTACTATTATAGTATGGTATAGCCCAACCCAACTCCTTCGGGCCTCACCAGTCTTGGACCTTGGTCAGGGGGTTTGGATCCAGCCAGGTCTGGCTCTGGATCCCGCCCCATGCATATTTGGGTCCGGTCAGGTCCGGGTCCACTGAACCACTTACATCCCTAGTTGTCTCCTCCCTCTTCCCTAGACACCAAAATTTCCCATGCCCTCTTCAAGTTTGTATTCAACTGTGGTGTCCCTATCCCATCTTTCTCCATCTCAGGGCACTGACTTCCTTCTCTTCCTCCTAGTATTAGCTAGCTAGCTTCGAAAACGGTAGGTAAGGTCTTCCTAATTCTTTGTTTTTCTAATTATGGCATCAA
The DNA here is from genome assembly GCF_000471905.2 of Amborella trichopoda. Next base: position 2,528,338 of record NW_006499801.1, read on the forward strand.
TATTTAACACTTGATCTAAGGATGCGCAACTCCTATTTGTATGGGAAATATCACTCAGCATCAGTCCCCATTATGACTAAGGTTCCAGAAAAGCTCTGCAAGTTCCTATTCTAGAGAACATGGCATCAAGCTTAACCAAACCATATGCATTTAGAGTTTCATCAGGGGAGAACAAGCTACTTGACAAAGTAATCTTCTATAGAAAACAGACTAGCCAGTTGGCTTTTCAGGTTATGAGCTAATCATAGAATATCACATATCTAACGCTTTCTGTGTCTTCTCCATCAACAAAACACCACTAATTGACAAGTAAATCGGCAGGTGATTCAAATTCCCAAGCCCCTTATTCATGGCTCAAGCACCTCGAATGTATTTATCTAGACCCATTAGAATTCCCAATGAGCTCTTCTGAAACCATTAGTATACCTATAGATGACTCGTTATGGATTTGTTCTCATGGGTTCTTCTAAAACCATTAGCTCTTGGAGTAGGTATAGATGATTGTATGTACACCAGAATATTTCACAAAATGCCAACAAAATTCTCTAAATCATTCGTAATGTAGCAGTACATGTAATACCATTTAGAATTAGAATTACGAAAGCAACTTAATGTAAATAATCATCTTAAAGGCACTGAATAAATGATATACATGTGGAAGATGAGGAATACAACTGAACTGTACTCTTACCACCATGAACATTCCACCTTATTGGGGATCAATCTGTACATGCAAGGGTCTTCAAAAGCACCCCAATAAATAACACTTTCATGAAGCAGACTGTCAAGAAATTTGAAAGGAATTATCAGTCAAGAAAACAAATGTTTTAATGTGGGCAAGTAACAAATAATCGTTATCAATAGCCAAAAAGACAGTATTGGAGACCAAAAGATTGAAAGGCAGACACAAAAAAATGCACAATTTTCTCACATGAAAACTTCATAGAGGGATCTCAGTAAAGTCCCAGCATCCTCAGTTCTGTCACATGATCAGAGTCGAGCTCTGGAGGGTTTTGATTCTCGTCTCGGCTTTCTACCACATATTCCTGATATTAAAACAATCAGAAAATAATGTCTTACTATAAATTATGGGTAGAGAACCTTTAAAAAAAAAAAAATTTGGTGCTAGTGACCCAACTTGCAAAAATTGTAAGTGCATAACCTAATTCAGAAACGAAGTTCTGATTACAGACCTTAGTTAACTCTTGTTTGGCGAGAACATGATAATGGCGTTCGGTGATCCTTTGCCCACAAATTATGGCTATGAAGAATCCATAAAGCAACCCCACGAAGATAACAGCCAAGACTAAATAGCCGCACAGGAAAAGTACATTGAAATAAATTAACAGAATCAACTGTATAGGAAATATGAAATCAATGCTTTTGTGCGTGTACGTGTGCATGAAAGAGACTATTCTTTATCATGGTTAGTGAAATCTTTTGCCATGCTAACAATGAAGTTCTTTTCCTCAATTCAAAATCTTTTAAGGGATGCGGAGGCCATCAACATTAACTACTTTTCAGGAGATTCTGCTAATGCATAAGCACAACTCATTTTAGAAAAAATTGCACATGACATATTAAATTTCCTCCAAGATTCATCCTTCATATAATTTTGAATAGGTGCAGATTTAACAGGTACAAACTATATAAATAAGCTTCTCAGAATTGACGCAGATTCCGCTTATTGCTCTAGTGAGAAGAAAACTTTTCATATGAATAGATCACTCAAGGATATCAATGATACTGCTTCTGACTTTCATAAAAGACTTCTGAGCTCCCATGTCATAAAGTTCAAACTCCTATCAGTCATTTAAGAAGGAGAAACAGTGGAATATAATCTCCTACATCTTTGATTTTAAACATTCAATATAATTTTATTTGTTTCTATTAAAAATGGTGAGTACTCATTAAAGGAAGGTGAAAGGCGATGGGAGAGCAACATCCACAAGGAAATGAGCGAAAAAAGGAAAAAGAAAATTGCAAGACTGACTATTTAAATTGGTAGTTCCATGGGTAGCAGCACTGATTGCCTGGCCTCCCAGGGAAGGTTGGAGGATGTGGTGTTATATCAAAGACAAATATCAGAGTGCATTCATGGATTCAAAATTAAAAGTCTTGCACATTCACTAAAAGAGGGGCTCCAAAAGAAGCATTCATCAAACAATACAAGAACGTGCATAAGATAAAGATTTGAGCATACCTGCTAAAGAATAAAATCCATACGGGTGTTGGGCATAACCAAACATTTCGCGGAGTTGCTCTCCATAGAAGTTGTACACCAACAAGCCCAAGGAGGCGACAACCTATAAGAAGCATTATCAAAAAACAAAGAAGTTGCAAACTTCTCCAAAAAACTCATTCAAGATCAAGAAAGACACAGACTATAATAAGAAGACCTCGATTTACGTTCTTTACATCTACTCCCAATACAGGTAAAAAGAGGATTAATTGCATGCAAGCGGAAAGCTACACTTATATGGGTGTTTAAAGAAGTAATGCTGCATATCCCAAAAAGTAGGCTTTATAGAAGTATTGCACTTGCTACATGAACTTAGGAGTTACTCCCCTCTAACTTGTTATGCCAATTATTTCTACCGATGGTTCTCGTAATCTGCAATATATATTGCAGCTTCTAATCAGCAAATACATCTAGCCACGAACAATTATACACATGATATATTATCCAATGAGAGGCAAAATGTCGATTAGTTTTTTTACAATCTTACCAACTGAACAATAAAGAAGAGGATTGCATGATCTCTGAAAACAAGTAGTTGAAACTTCAATCTCAACCACCACCGATCTGGAGGCACGTTTGCTCGTAATAGGTAAACTGCCTTGCACTCGGTACAGTGAGAAAATGCAAAGCCTTCCTGGCATAGTACAGAATCGCAATACAGCTTATAAGGATTTACAAGCAAAGTTGAAACACTGATTTTAATTTAAATGGAAAATATATATTACATAAGCTTGAGAAAAATGCATTCTGAATCAAAACATGAAAATAATATGGCTGACTATTATGAACCAGACCATCAAAACAGTACAAGTCACATTGCAATCAGAAAAACTCTTCTCTAGATTAAATCCTATTTTATAAGAACTAGCAACATAACTAATTTGGTGGTGAATAGTGTTAAGATGTTATATTTACCTTGGTTGATCTCCAACTATCAAGACAGGATCGGTGTACAAATTTTTGTGTGCCTTTGCAATCGCAAGGGGCAATTAGGTCTTCACCTGCAGACAATACTTAATAAGTTTAGAATCCAACTGTGAAAAATCACTTTAAATCTGATACTAATTTCATACCATTGGAAAGAATACCACATATAAATAATAAAAGGTTATACATAATGAATCATTTCAATATCGTGACCAGAAACAGACCTTCCACTTCTAAACAAATGCGACATTGAGGTCTGTCTGCATTGACTAAACTGTCATTCTCATCAGCATCAAGGATTTGAAGATCAGAATCTACAAGAGCTATATCACCTGGTACCGATTTAGCTTCTCTTGAAGATGAACCATCTTGGGACGCAACACCAGGACCACATAGAGTGGGTTTTGCATCAGACATATCTTCTGCTTGATCACCATTTGATATCAACTGCATAGAAGATTTGGAAATCAAAACATGACTGTGCTAGATATCACAAAAAATGCAACTGTCTCAAGTTCATTATGTACAGATGATATTGTATCCTTGGGCGAAAATGACCAGAGTATGAATATCATGTCTCATACAAAAAAATCACAAATATGTCACTGAAAAGTATGAAGGAGCTTGATTGCAACAAATGCAAGCACAACAATAAGATCATTAACAGCAGAAGAGGTTAGTGTCCAAATTCCAAAATCAATTGAAGAAGTGCACAAAAGGGTGAAGAGATTAGGGCTAGGAGATCTTAAATTAGAAGGTCCTCTGGGGATGCAATCGAGGTAACAAATGATATATTTCAAGTTCTCACAGAATAGGTGAAGATGAGCTTTGACATGAGATGAGATCTAAAGATGACTTCCCATCTAGAGTTGGCAAATGAAAAGGCGGCAATGCATTGTGAGAAAGAAAGAGAGGGCTTTGCAAGAAAATATATTTGGCCATAAATGAAAATGAAAGGAATTCTCGCATTATGAAACTATTCAAGGATAAGGTTGTGAATTTCGAAAAATGGGGAAGCCATCATAGTATTTAAAAATGCGGACCGCCCAATGCCTAGGTGGCCACCTAGGCGGTCCAGAAGGCCTGCGCACATCACCTAGGCCTAGGCGGCGGTCCCTGGGCGGCCGCCTAAGCCGTACGGCACCTGCCTAGGCGGGCGCCCAGCCCCGCCCAAGGCCTATGTCCCGCTTCCAGCCTAGGGCCTACAACCCACCCATGGGGCGGAAATGACTATTTTTTTTTTAGGTTCTATTGAGTTTTTTCTAAAATAAAAGCTTTTAAGGGTCGGTTTTAGGTTCATTTGAAACCTCAAAAAAAATAGATTTTGTGCTTTTCATTGGATTGAAGTATTTCTCAAAGTTAAGAACAATGGATCCAAATATCACCCAAGTAGATTAGATTAGTTTTGGAGTTTTTTAATCCTATTAGATGGTGTTTTTGACAATTTTAGTACTATAGAACATCTTAGAGGTGGAAGTTAGGAGTTCGAGCAATCAAAGTAAGTCCAAAACTTTACACTTTAGATTACTTGTTTTATTTTGAGATGTTTTCTTCAAGATCTAGTCGAAGTGGAGATTCAGGTTGGAAATATGGATATAACCCGAATCCAAATGATAAAAATTGCATAAGATACAATTATTGTGAAAAAGATACAAAAAGGCATATATACCGGTTTTAGAAACATCTTGCCGGCATTAAGGGGGATGTTGCCCCTTGTAAAAATGTTCCTGAAACTATCAGAGAGGAGATTAAGCAATTTATGAGTTATGTAAAACAAAAACTAGAACAAAATCCTTGTCATTTGAATAGGTCTATTTCTGGTTCTGCTAAAAGAAGTGATCCAGGTTGGAAGTATTGTCGTAACCTGAAACCAAGCGATAAAAATTGTATAAGGTATAATTTTTGTAAAAAAGATACCTATTGGGGTATTAACCAATTCAAGAAACACCTTGCTGGTATTAATGGAATATTGCTTCTTGTAAAAAGGTTCCTAAAGGTATTCGAGATGATATTAGACAATTTTTGAATTTAGAAAAATCAGAAAATGATGAAAATGAGCCTTGTTCTATGAAAATATCTTCTCCAGGTTCTTCTAGAAATGGTGATCCGAGTTGGAAGTATGGTTATAACCCGAATCCGAATGAGAAAAATCGTATTAAATATAATTATTGTGGAAAAGATACTAATGGGGATATTTACCGGTTCAAAAAACACCTTTCCGGTATTAAGGGGGATGTTGCTCCATGTAAAAATGTTCATGAGGCTACCAGGGAGGAGAATATACAATATTTGAATTCAGGAAAGCACAAAAAGATAGAAAAGGGTAGAACAGGCTCCTAAGGCCTCATCTGTACATAGTAAGAGGGAGGTAGAAGAAGATGAGGAGGAAAGGTAGATTCAAAAGAAACAAAGGAGGACGAGCATTATGTTGAAGAGCGAGATGACTCTGATGGCCTCGAATATGATGCATTTGATGAACCTTACCCTACTCCTTTTGATGATGATGATACCTGAAGAATTAAGAGTTGAAGACGCTTGAGTGCTTGACTGATGGTGTTGACTGTTGAGTGTTGACTATTGTGTGACTTTGTGTCCTAGGCTGTAAATTTTCTGAATTTCTGTATATATATATTTTTTTCTTATTTTTAGTTTCTACTTTCTAGTTTCTACTATCTAACTTTTGTGTGTATCAGACAATCAGTGTATGCTTATATCGTTTTACTACTCTAGCATTATATAAAAATATAGATTATGGTCCTATGGATTATCAAAGTTCTCTTGTCCACTTCTCCTCAATTCCTTATTAATGGAAATATTAAATATAGATTATGGATAGAATATCAAAATTATAATATTTGTGGTTAGAATATCAAAATTCTCCTCATTTGTATCAAAATTCGATCTTTTTTCTTTCAACTGGGCTCCCAGGTTCTAGGCGCCCGCCTAGAGCTTTTTGAAACACTGCCTACCAATATGAAGGTTAGCAAACAAAACAGCTCCAATCTCAACATCATGTGAGATGGGATAACTGTGCCAGGGAAAAGTGGCCACTAACTTGATCCAATGCAAAAGAGAAGCCGACAGTTGGGAGGCAATTACATTTTAGGAATTTGGTTTTGTCACACACTACTTAATTTTTCATTTCATAAACCATCAAAGGAAATGGGTACTTTCTCAATCTGATATGGTAAATTCGGAAAGTTCCTTAATAATTCTCCATGTATCACTCCATACTTAACAAAACAAAGATGTAATCATTTATTCATGATATTGCAAAGCTTGTGGGAAATAATCATCCATGCATTCTCTCTCTCTCTC
>NW_006499801.1:2534943-2556561 GCF_000471905.2 Amborella trichopoda
TAAACTAAACTAAACTAAGTAGTATATTACTTATTACTATATATAGTAGTACGTAACGTACGTAGTACGGTAAGTAATACTACTACTACTCTCTCTCTCTCTCTCTCTCTCTCTCTCTCTCTCTCTCTCTCTCTCTCTCTCTCTCTCTCATTGTTTTAGAGAAGATAAAACATGTGAAAGATACATTCAATTTGAAGATTTGAACAGCTAAAAACAAACACCTCTCACTCAAAGTCCAAGCCATCTGTAGGAGAATGAGTAGTTACAGTCCACAAAAATGTAAGTGAAACAATACAATCGAAAGCAACTATTGGATGAGAGGATGAGCGCAAAAGCCCTAAATATGTGAGGAATTCCATGAGGCTGGTGATCGAAGAGGTCCGATTTTCTAGGAACTTTTAAAGAAAGAAGCAAGAGATCAGAAAGCTCAAAAGGCTCTGTGTATTTCAGAGTGTATGTCCTTCTCTCTATCCTCCCTTATAGTAGGAAAACATGGAGTTCAATATTCATGTTCTCAATGAGTCTCTAAGAAATGGCCCTCCCAAAAGAAAAGGATCTGCTTATCGTCACAACAATATGACCGTTTAAAGAAACCGTTTAGAAAATAATTAATTGTGTATAAAATATTCTATTGAGGAAAATTTTATAAAAGGGATAAGCATGAAGTATTTCCCATGGGATTCTTCCTATGAGAATAGGAATGGCAAAATGAGGCCTCATAGCCACATATGCCAACATCTCCCACTCGGCCATGAGAGCTGAGCACTAATATTTGTCATAAAGTTTACTCCCACTTTTAAATGTAACCTTTATGACAATATCTTGTCATGAGGGTTCTCTTATGCTTACTTGGATATGCCTCTCATGACAAATGTCCAAATTTTGCATCAAGAGGATTTTCACTCTAATGTGGATTTGTCATTCATGAAAGCCTTATAAATTAGACATTGTTAAGTATCATTAAGTTAATATGCTTAAAAAATAATTCCACACTTAGACCCTTGCTAATTGGTTTGCCATCATATTAGATGGGGGCAAATAACCTGCAGTCACCTCATTCTTCTCAATTACATCCTGAATGTAATGATAATGCACCTCTATGTGTCTACCTTTGGAGCTATTTGCTCAACTTTGTAATTTTAATTGTAGCTTGAATATCAAAAAAAAAATTGAACTGGCCCGTTGATTATTGCATCTTCAAGTCATTTATGAAGCACTTTATCCATATGGTGTTAAGTACAAGTAATGCTACACGCAATATACTATGCTTCCTATATATATCGAGTAACACATCCTTGTTATCAACCTTATTCTTAGCAAAATATGTAGCAGAGTATCCTAAACCTTCAAGCTTATCTGTTTGAAAACAAAATTTAAGATGTTTGGTTCCCTTAATGTACCTTAGAGTTATTTTAATGCATTTCAATGGGCTATGTCATAATTACTTTGATACCTACTCACATGGCCAACACCATAGTTCAAATATGGTCTTGCACATCGTACAATATATATTACGTTGCCAATAGCTTATGCACAAGGAACATTGGGTTTGTCTTGTCCTTCTACTGGACAACCCATCTTAGATAATTGTATTCCCTTCTCAATAGGAATGGATAAGGGTTTACAATTTTCCACTCGGAATCTTTTAAGGATACAGTCAAAATATCTCTCCCCTATCTTTCATCTCAAACCAAGAAGAAAGCCATGACTTGGTCTCATCAATCATTTCCAAGTCATTTCCAGCTACTAGTATATCATCCACGTATAATTAGATACTGTAAGATTACTCCCATTCCCCAAGGCATACACACAATGATCTAGTCTATTCACTTCATATCCTATTTGAAAGATAGCATTGTGAAATGTCAAGTTCCACATCTTGAAGATTGTTTTAGATCATATAAAGACTTATGGCCCTTAATTATGCAGCATTTACATCCATTTGATAAAGTTCTAAGTCATAGCGAGCAACAAACACGAAATTATTCTAGTAAATGATGGTTTCCTTTAATTCTCCAATACAAAATGCAGCATTTACATCTATTTGATAGAGTTCTAAGTCATAGTGAGCAACAAATGCTAAATTGTTCTAGTGGATATGAGCGCTACAATCGTGGAATAAATGCCAATATAGTCGACTCCTTTTCTTTAGGTAAAGCCCTTTGCTACTAATCTAATTATCTATTGAGCCATTAGATTTTAGCTTTTCTTTAAGTACCAATTTGCAATCAATAGGCTTCATATTTAAGGGTAAATCACAAATATCTCATAACTTCATTATTTTAAAGTGAATCAATTTCTTCTCTCATGGCATTAAACCATTCTTGAGATTCTTGTCACGTCATCCCATCATAGAAGTCAAACGGCTCATCAACGTCATCTAAGTCTACAACTATCTATGTCCTCACTCATGTAGACATAAAAGTTATCAAGATAACATGGAGCTCTAAACCTCTTTTCACCACTTAGCTTAGGATGCATTGTTGTTTCAACATCATCATCTTGGTTATGATGTCTACCATCCGTTGTAGGTAGTGGTTCTAAATCACCTATAATCTTAAGAGGATCATCATTATCATCTATAGGTGGACTTTTTAGGCTAAGATCTTCTAGGAACTCAGCATCTTTACTTTCAATGAGACCCTTGTCCTTATCATAAAACCTATAAACCTTTAAACCTTCAGGGTACCTTATAAAATTACAAATTAGTGTTTTATTTTCTAATTCATATCTGCTTTGATGTGCAACAAAAAAATGCGTTGTTGACCCCCATCTCTTTAAGTTGCTCAATTCAGGTCTCCTATTTGTACATAATTCATAAGGTGATAAGGGGTAGAATCTATTGCTTTAGTTGGAATCCTATTAAGCATATACATTGTTGTACTTACTGCTTCTATTAGTGCTTCTATCTTGAATAAGAAGTATTCTAATTTTTTGTTTTCTTCTCAATAGGTTTATGAGTTTATTGCTAATGCCAAGTGGTTCACCCTTCAGCACATATGATAATCTATGTTGAATACGAAGATATTCCATCTTCCTCTTTCACATGCTAAATTTGGTCTCATTTAATTTATCTATTTTTGACAATTTTTCCATCATAATTCTGCTAGCCATGGGACTTGTTAAGTTATATTTGAGCAACCTAATAGTTTCTATGTTCTAAACAAAATTAGATTGTAAAAGAAACTAACTAGAAACCGCCAATAATTACTCAATGTATGGTTTATCCCCATAAAGAGAAAGAGCCACAAATTGCACACTAATCAATGAATATGAATTGTCCTTGATGTTACCACTAAGTTTTTCTAGTAAAAAATTCTTTATGTATAGTGAGAAAAAAAAATAGAACAATAATCAAGATCATAAGCAAACTTTCACAAGCCGAACAGATGCTCTCTAGGTTTCACAATAAATATTTATAAAACAAAGTTTTTCACAAATAAAATTTATTTCTTTTCTAGCACTCTAACCCAACCACCATCCCCTTTCACACAAAAATTCATGTTATTTCATTAACCAAAATTCATGGAACTCATTTCACACAAAACAGATAATAAAAAATATATATAAAACAAGAGCAATATCAATCAACTATTATTATTGATGAGAATGGGGAAAACACCCCCCAAAAAAAAAAAAGGCACAAATAAAGGTCCTAATAAACATGGCATTTTTGTGGGTTTTGGGTGAAAAAGTTTAAAGAAGGAACACCTTTCGGTGTTTCTGTCCTTTGGGTAGAATTTTAAGACAGATGAATTTTCTGAAACAGGAGCTCATAGTGCCCAAATAGAAATGAAAAATTTGAAATTGTGAGTTTTATTTGTGATCCCTCTTCTCCTTAGAGAAGAATAAATGAATATGTGAGGAGCAAACCATACAACAAAGTGGAGAGAGAGAACATCACCTTTAAAAAAAAAAGATCGATCTATCTCTATAACAAAGATCCATCTATCTCTATAACATTAAAAGCCAAAAGGACAGAGGAAGCCTTTTGTTGTTGTTTCTCGTTCGAAAAAGTCAAAACATCTTGGGGAAAATGATAAGCTTTTGCCCTTCGTTTATGTGGTCCAAGAGAAAAGGTGAGGAAGATGACTACTTAATTACTTTAGCATTAGAAAAGTGTATTGTAACCCTTTTATACAATATTGATATAAAACCAATGTTAAACTGATGGAACAAATAGCTTTAAAACAAAGAAAATAAGGGCTTGTTTCTGATAAGGTTAGCAGAGATCAAGCATAAGAATCAATACTGAAACAGGGGTATGGCGGAACTTGTAGCAGAGAAAGAACAAGGCTAATAAGTTTGCTCATTAAGATTGACGTTTTAAAGAAGCGTGCAGTAAGATGCAAAGTAATATTAAAACGTGCGATATGTAATTAAGATAAAAAAACTGACTGCAAATTCAAGAAAACTCACAAAGGACAAAAATATAAATACCAAAATAAAGAGGAAGATGAAACCTGGTTCGCTCTAATACCAATAAAAAGTAAATATTGGATGCGAGGATAAAAGCCAGAGCCCTATATCTGAGAGGGAATGCATGAGGCTAGTGGTCCCAGAGCCGGATTTTCTAGAAACTTTTAAAGAGAACAACAAGAGATCAAAAAGCTCAAAAACCTATGTGTTTGTCACTTTGTATATCCTTCTCTCTGACTTCCCTCACATATAGCAAGATATGGACTCCAACATTCCTCTTCTCAATGGGACTTTGAGAAACAGACTCCCAAAAGATTGGGATGTGCTTATCCTCCCAACAACATGACCATTTGAAGAAAACTATTCAGAAAATAATTGATTATGTACAAAATTATAATATTGATAAAAACTTCATAAAAGGGATGAGCATGAATGGCAACGTGAGGCCCATGGCCACAGGGGCCAACAGCAAACAATACTCCCAACCAGAAAAACACTTCATTGCAATAAAAATTTGAGGAAAGCATGGTCTCAGAAAACTCAAAAGTCCTTTCATATTACACCAATCTTAGTGGCAAATGGAAATGAAATTACTGCAATCAATCAACGACAGCCCATAGTCGCCCATCAAATGACATTGAATTTGCTCTGCACTGCCCAATCTCATATGGATTTCGAACAAATCATGAGAATGAAATGGAATTCAATTTAACCAGAATCAGTATATGACCTTGATGAAGTTCATCACGATAAGTCACTAAATAAACCTTTCCAATGAACAATGAAACCTTGGATAATCTCATTTATTGTTGTCCATGTCTATTATATATGTTTTGGGAATTTTACTGTTTATGTGAACAAAGAACACACAAAAACAGTAACTCTGTGGAAAAAGAAGGATTGAGTGGAATAATTCTCCATTTTCCACCATTGGAAACTACTACACAAATTATAATCCACAGTCGAAGTGATGCCCAAAAGAATTTGTCGCATGAAAAATTAACAGTAAATTAGAATCTCAATGAAAATAAAATGAGAGTTACCTGGTTTAAGAACTCACATGGCAATGATAATTAGGGTTTGGTTCAGACCAAGTATTTGTAGTGCTTGCTTTCCCTGGGAGGAATGCAAAGGCGGGCTGGACTGGGACTGCAATAATTTTGAATCTATTTATTTAGAGAGAAAAATCATTTATATCTGTGGAGAGAGAGAATGAATTCCTTCCTCAGATAAAATTATGTCAGATAGCATTCATGCATTCAGAGAGAATGTAGAATCGTGAGAATTGAGATACAGGGAAATCATTAATGTATACAGGCTCTAGGGAGTGAATTCGCTCCCTTTTTAGAGAGAGAAAAAGTTAGTGATTTATTTAGGTTTTAGAGAGAGAGAGAGACTGAACGCGGTAGTGTCAAGTCCAATAAAGGTTTATTAGTTGTCGACAATATCCATGAACCTTCGAAATGGACACTTTTGTGATATTTTCACGACAATTCTGAATATACCCCTAATTAATTTTATCCCCACACGTTTAGCGAAAACTTTATATAAAGCCGAGGCTCTAAACAATCAAATTAGAGCCTACCTCAAAACTTTGACTAGAAGAAGTTTTCTTGATGCCCAAATATCCTCAAATTGATCATCTCAACATCAAGATGCATGGGCATAAGAAAAAAATGGATTTCAAGTTTTTTAAATAGTGCATCTTGTAACTCATTATTTTACCATCAATTTTCATGATTTTCAAGTTTTCATAGATATGCTCGATCTATACTATTTTTAAAGTTTAAGTTTTATAATTAAATATCAAAATATACTTTAAGGATATCACAAAGATTTTCAATATTAAAACCATACTTTTCAATACTATTTGAAAGTGGGCTCTAATTTGATTGTTTAGAGCTTCGGATCTATACAAACCACATCCTATATTTTAACCATCGGAAAAAGTTTATATAAGAGTAGCACCTAAAAAATCCATCGGTAAAAGTAGTTTTAATGTTGAAAAGGTCTCTAATTGTTCATCTAGACACTGACATATATGAATATGTAAAAAAAAAGGATTTTGAATTCCATAAATAATGCAACTTGCAACACATTAATTAAACCGTTCATTTCAAAATTATTATATGTTTATAGATCTGCTTGATTTTAACCATTTTTTTAGTTTAAAAATTCATTATTAAATATGAAAATAGATTTTAAGATAATCCTATGAATTTTTACACCAAAATTACATGAGATGATAAAAATTGGGGTGCGCCTTAATTGGATTGTTTGAGGTTGCAACCTTATAGAAATCACACCCTTTAACCATTTAAATTAAGAGATCTGTATGGTAATATCCTTTCGGAAAAAGTTTATATAAATGTCAGTCTCTAAACAATCAATTTAGGGTGTACCTAAAAAATTTCACTAGAAAAGGTTGTTTTGATGCCCAAATATCCTCAAATTTATCATCTCGACCTCAAGATGCATGGATATGAGAAAAAATGCATTTCAAGTTTTGGAAATAGTGCATCTTATAATGCATTTTTTCATCATCAATTTTCAAGATTTTAAAGTTTTCATAAATCAACTCGATCTACACTATGTTTTAAGCTTTAATTTTTATCATTAGGGATGAAAAATATACTTTAATGCTATCACAAAAATTTCCAATATTGAAATCACATTTCTCGATACTATTTGAAGGTGTGCTTTATTTTGATTGTTTAGAGCCTCGGCTCTATACAAATCGCACCCCTTAATTGAAGATAAATGTATGATAATATGATAAATGTATGATAATATCATTTCAAGATATTGTTATTAAAAACTTTGCTTGAAAATATGAATATATATTCATGCTTATTTTTATTATTAATGTTTTTCCAAAGTGCTCTAACTTCGGAACTTTGATCTTTGAAGCTTTTTTACCCTTTTTTTTTTAAAAAAATGCATATTTATTTTACCCATTTTTTAATGGAAAAAGTTTATATAATATTGCAACCTTATAATGTAGAGCTATAGATACACCTCAAAAATCCATCAGAAAATATAGTTTTAATGTTGAAAAACCCTTTGATTGACCATCTCAACATCGAGATGTATGACTATGAAAAATAAAAAGATTTTAAGTCTCAAAAATAGTACATTTTACAACATATTATCTACATCGTCAATTTTCAAGATTTTCGTATGTTTATAGATCTACTTGATTTTATCCATTTTTAAAATTTAGAATTTTATAATTAGATATAAAAATAGATTTTGAGATAATTGTAAGAACATTTTACATCAAAATTTTATACCATGATAAAATTTGAAGGCGCACTTTACCTCTACTACTACGGATGCATCCGTATGCCAATTGCACCCTTTTTTAAAAGAAAAAGGTTTATATAAGGATGCAACCTTATAATGTAAAACTATGGATACACCTAAAAAATCCATTGAAAAATGTAGTTTTAATATTGAAATATCCTTTGATTGATCATCTCGACATTGAGATGTATGACCATGAAAAATAAAAAAAAAATTAAGTATCATAAAAAGTGTATTTTACAACATATTTTCTACACAGTCCATTTTCAAGATTTTCATTTGTTTATAGATCTACTTGATTTTAACCATTTTATATTTAAAATTGTATAATTGGATATAAAAATAGATTTTGAGACAATCCTAATAACATTTTACATCAAAATTATATATTATGATAAAATTTGAAGGTGCACCCTACCTCTACACCTACACCTACGGATGTGGCCGTATGCAAACTGCACCCTTTTTAAAAGCAGGAACTTCTTATTTTAAAATCCAAAGTTCAACGAGCCTTGGATTTTGAATTTTTGAAGTATTCTTTAGAGCCTACTGGAGTGCAATCTTACCTATATGCTTGTTGCATTGTCAAATAACTTTGGATTTAAGAAATGTGAAGTATTCTATGTAGCGAGGCCGTGTGTTTGTTGCACCCAGAGAAAACTTCGAATTTTCAAATTCGAAAATATATAGAACTTAAAAAAAAAAAAACTTAATATAGAGCCGATGCTATAAAAAGTCAAATTAAAGCCCACATCATAACTTGAACTATACGAGGTTGTTTTGATGCTCAAATATCCTCAAATTCATCATCTCAATATCAAGATGTACAGATACGAGAAAAAAATAAATTTTAAGTTTTGGAAATAGTGCATATTGTAAGCATTTATTGACCGTCAATTTTCAAGATTTTCATGGATCCGCTCAATCTACACTATTTTTGAAGCTTTAAATTTTATAATTAGAGATAAAAATATATTTTAAGGCTATAACAAAGATTTATGCTATTGAAACTATATTTCTCGACACTATTTGAATGTGTGCTTTACTTTGATTGTTAGAGCCTCGGCTTTATACAAACCGTACCTTTTAAAAAAAAGGGGCAAAAGTTGGTGCAAGCTTTCTATGCTTCCCCTACATATAAAATTTATATACTTTCCTTTATCCAATCGTCCATTATGAATAGAGGGCTAAGATTGCCCTAATCACAATGTCATGTATCTACACTATTTTATTTATTTATTTATTTTTCTATAAATTATTTTGACACCAAAATTTGTACGTCCAATCATCGATTAAACTCGTACCAGCAATATATATATATATATATATATATATTTTAAATAACAAAAATGATCGAAGTATCTTTAAAAGTTTCAAAGGGTATTTTAGTCATTATATTTTATCGAAAAACTATTTTTAATATTTTTTATTGGTGCGCCCCAATGAGAAGATGGCACGTACCGAATTTCATATTCATACAATGTGTATAAAAAAACTAAAAATAAAATACTTTGAGACGTCATATATAAGATCAAATGGTCAGTGGCTCTTTTGATCAAAATTGGACGGCTGGATGGTAGGAGAAACATAGATGTTCCAGGGAAAGTATAGAAACTTTTACCTATGAAGTTAGGGTATTTATGGAAAAAAATAAAAGAATGAAAAAAAGATAGGTATGAGCAAATATCCATATTTTCAAGGGGATGTTTTAACAATGGTAATTTAAATGGATATAACAGTAGTCCTCTATTAATTTAACTTGAAAATCTAAGAAAATTTATTACAATCTATATGGATTCAAGTTTAAAATTCCTGAAAAAAAAAAAAAAGAAAAATCATAAATTGGAATAGTTGAAAAGAATTTTCACAGTTTAAATTATAGGTGTGTTAGATAAATTTCCAATAAATTAATGCTAAGATAGTGTATGCTCTTGGAGTACCATATGTCTTCCATGCACTCAACAGATTTCAAGCTATAAAAATATAGTTATTGTAACAATTTATCCAGACCATTCATTCTCCCAAAAAGAAAGTGCTCGTAAACCCACATGATCCGTATTATTTATTGAGTTTTCAATTGGATTTGTACTATTTATTGAGTTTCAAATTGTATTATTGGTGTTGAAATTGATTTTAGAACCATAATACATTCCGAAAGTGCTTTTTGAACAAAAATACGAGATGAGATGAGGTTTTGTTTTGTTTGTACAAAGACTAGGCCTTCTAGAAACCATATCTTTTATTCTTTTTGAACGAAAATACGAGATGAGATGAGGTTTTGTTTTGTTTGTACAAAGACTAGGCCTTCTAGAAACCATATCTTTTATTTTTTCACATCCATGCATCTCTGAGTTCAAGGTGATCCACTTCAAAGGTTTTTCATTTTAGACCGCGAAATGTAAAATTCGTGGGAATTATAAATTATCGCCTTCTAGCCCGAGAAATATAGAGCCAGAGAGAGGAGAGACAGAGAGAGATTTATCTCAGAGAGAGGGAGAGAGACCTTCCTCACTTCTCATGGCGACTGAGAACGTCCAGGGTCAGGCCCAAGCCCAGGCTCAGGCTCAAGTCCAGGCAGAGAAACTGAACCAGGCTTTACAGCACCAGCTGAATTTGGAGGGAGTGAGAACTCGAGCATTGGACCTCTTCAATACCATCTCTCGTCTCCTTGAAATATTCGATCCCATTTCTAGGGCTAACCCCAATCTTCGCAAATGGTCAGCAATTTCTCTCATTTTTTTAATATTTTATCTGGGAATTTTTTTTGCTCATTTCCTCCCTTTTCCTATATGAATGGTTGGTGAATTACTGAGATATATGCCATCTCTGATGAAGAATGGAGAAGTTCATGGAATTCTGGATATTTGCATCTTTATTTAAGGGGATTGGTGTTTTCATGGCTTTGGTTTCTTAATCTTACTCTTGGTGCCATTTTTATATGGGGTTTTCGTAATTGTATTGTTTTTTCGTGGTTTCTTTTATCATTTGCCTTTTCAGCGTGAAAATTAATTTCGGGTTTGGCTAATTATGTAGATTTTTTGTCGCATTTTATTATTTGATTTCTTTGTTACTGCAAATGCTATTTATTACTCCTATTGCTGCATAATTAGGGTTTTATATGGATGCTGAGTTTGTAGTCAACTTCTGATATGAGTGTTCATGTTAACTTTTACACATTTATTCGTAAAATAACAACTTTTTATAATATATATTCCATTCTCCCTCTCTCCTGCATACATCCATTTCTACTTTCTCTCTAAACTCTATTTATAAGTGTTGTTTGCACATTCATTTATTTGATTTCTATACTCTGGTGCGCACATCCATTTCTACATCAGCTCTCATATAAAAATAAAAATAATAAAAATAATAAAAATTTAATTGATAATCAATGAGAAATTACACAACACAATCATAATAAAAAATTTCACATAACATAATCCTCATAAGAGATTAGTAAAAGCTCAATTGAAATAAGATACTTCTTTAGTCTTCTTAGTCTCCTCCAATGCCTCAAAATTTTCTAATACAATTATCACAAATCACACCTTTTAGTTTACTAATCAAACTTCTTCCCATTTTTTTTGCTGGTACCATAAAGATTTTGAATTTGCTATCATAAATTTATTGTTTATTTGAAATTATATAGAGAGACATTTGAAAGACTTCTTTAAAAAATAAATAAAAATAAGGTTTATTACAATAAAATCATGTTATTCTAATCATATTATTCCAATGACTTATCATATTGAAACCAAAGTCTAATCATGTTAGAAGACATGTGATTCCATGTAAGTGCCAAAGGCATGCAAAATAAGTAAGAAATGGTGTCATGATGACTATAGAATGGTACAAGTTATTATTAGAAAAGCTTTTTGGAATGGTGATGCTGTTATTATTAGAAAATCTTTTTTGAATGGTGTGATGATGACTTTAATTCCGCATTTCAGTGGAATTTTGTGACAAAAAAGAAAGAAACGATAGTTTATAGGTAAATGCTTGTAAAATGTTGGTAATGTATTTCCCATATTTCTTTTGGACATAGCCAAACAGTAGCAATGTACTACCGTAGTTGCATCTAAATACTACCCAAACAGTGACAATCCATTTGCAGGCAATATATTACGTAGTACTGTATTACATCAGTAATATATTTCACAGACAATATATTTTCAAGTATCCAAACGACCCCTTAAAGACTACACTGATTCAAATATTCTTCTTAAAAGTTAGCTAAATTCATGGATGCAGATTTTCATTTTAATCACTAGCTAGATAAACTGATGTGTATGTTAGTGTCAAAAGTTACTACGGTGTAGCCGAAGTTTTTGAGAAGGTTGATATTGTATTAACATGGCACTTATTTAATATCGCAGGCAAGATATTTTAGGGCAATTTTCGATGGTCAATCTCGAGCTCTTTCACATTGTGGAGGAGGTTAAGAAGGTTTCAAAGGCATTTGTAGTACACCCGAAAAATGTAAATGCCGAGAATTCTACAAGTATATACCTATCTCTTCTTTTCTTACAACGTGCAACTATTATTATGTAGTAACTACTTCTCTGTTACAAAATTGTAGTTACCATATAATTTCTATTATGTGCTTTTGGTATTCTCTCTATTTCTTTTAGCATTTTTAGTACTTATTCTATCTGGCATGCCAGAATTGGTCCCTGCTGGATAGGTTATGATGATAGAGAATACTCTGTGCAACCTCACTTGTAATATTTTATATGGCTGTTTTGGAATTTTATAAAAACTATCTGGTTGGACATTGATTTAGGCCATTTTCTGAGGATTAGAGATCCGTTGTCAAGAACTTTAGTAGTTATTTTACATGTACATGTGAAGCATCATTGTAAATGAAATCTAGGAAAAGTAAAGCATTGGCAAGATTCTTTAAGGTATCTAGTCCTAGTGAGTCTTCTTTTATATGCTTTAAAGTATTAAAAGAGGAATATTTTAATGAACAGGTTTGGATTCAATTGGAAAGGAAGATGAGAATATAAGCATAAAAGCGAACTTCAATGCGTAGACCATTACTATATTAGTTTTAAATTACTAATCCTTACAACTGATACTTTACTTTTACTTAACAGATAGTTTAAAAAATCCATAAAAAGGTTGTAATAAAATTAATGATTACAGTAAGGCACTTAGTGCTATTGGTTTGTCAAAAGACACAAGAACTCCATGGCCAGATTTTTTTTTTTTTTTAAAGCTAATCTAGGGAGGTCTAAAAGTTAGACTTGGAGGGTCTTGAACCCATGTTCTTTGGGGTCGGCTTATAATACCAGTCAAATGCTCGATGACCACTTTATTGCTGCAGTATAAGATGAAGGCAGACTGGTGATAGAGATAACTTTTATGTCAAGTTTCGTGTGATTCCACAGAACGTTGTCATAATTTGGTCTGGTATTGTTTTACTTTGATTTTGCCATCTGAAACTTGATTACTCCGAGCATTTGGGATGCACTTCATTTTATAGCATTGTGATATTCTAATATTTACAGATTACAACTTTTCTATTAGTTCTCAACAACATTCTAGTCCTCCCCGTTTTCTACAGTTCTTTAATAAATTATGTTTTTTCTCTGCTTAAATATATCCTTCAACCACTTTTGGCAAATTGTCATCAGTGTCTCTAACAACTTTGGATCGCAGTATTACCTGTCATGCTTTCTTCTAAGCTCCTTCCTGAGATGGAGTCTGAGGAGACTTCAATGAAAGAGAAGCTATTGCATAGCCTTTCACACCTTCCAGTATCCACTCAGATTGAAAGGCTAAAGGTACACTTACTCTCCGGACCTTCATTCTCTCTCTGTTATTATTATTTTTGTTATAATTATCATTTCTCCCTATTTCAGTGGATTGCACACATGCAATTTGTCTTTCAACTGTGTAACGAGTGGAAAGAGTAAAAACAATGAGCGCATCCTTTTGTTGGTATTTGTTCCATGAACAGAGCCGAATTGATATGATAGCAGCAGCCTGTGATGGTGCTTCAAAGGCCATAGCTGATGCTCGCAAGGCTTATGGATTAGGATCTCGGCAGGTCCCTTCAATGGTGCCCCCAATTGACAAAGTGCAGGCTGCGAAAATCCAAGAGCAGGAGAAGCTTCTCAAAGCTGCTGTAAATGTTGGTGATGGTAATTTTTAAGTCTTTCTTGCTATCAGTGGTATATTTAATATAGTCTCATTCTTATGTTTCTCCGTTTATAGATTACCTGCTTTTCTTTTTATAATTTCTTTTATTTATTTATTTTTTCGAAATTTCAGGATTACGAATACCTGGAGATCAAAAGCATCTACCATCAGTTCTGCCTGCTCACTTGGTTGATGCACTATCATCTGGAGATGGTATGAAAAGTTTTATCGATCTTTATTGTAAATAAGTTAGTTGTCCCTCTTGCTCTTCATGCTTGTCTATGTCTATAAGTTAGTTGTCCCTCTTGCTCTTCATGCTTGTCTATGTCTATAAGTTAGTTGTCCCTCTTGCTCTTCATGCTTGTCTATGTCTATAAGTTAGTTGTCTCTCGTGCTCTTCATGCTGATCCATCAGTTATCATTCAGCGTCAATTATGGTCAATCATATGCAGTTGAATTTTTTCACAGGTGTCCACCCTAAAAATCCTCAAGCGATATCCACAAATAACATTGGCACTCAGGGAACTGCTATACAGGTATTCTTACTTTCAAGTTCTATATAATATCGCTAATGTTATGGTCATTTTTCCATTTGGATGAATTATTGGATTTCATTAACAGTAGATCTCCTATAGTATTCTTATTTCGCTGTAAGTTAGATCTCCTATAATCAATTGTAGAGTAATGCCTAGAGATACACAGAGACACCTGAAACTTTTAATTGGTTTGGTGATTACCTTTGACGGCACATTTGTTCAGACTTCAGATTCAGAGTCTCTGCATTATATCTTAAGCATAGAGCATTTCTTGGAGTTTGAGGCATCATTAGTTGGTTTCTCCAAGGTTCATATGGTCTAATCATCGAGAGGATGATGCCCACTAGGCTCGACCAGTTTCTACTTCGTGTGGATTGGGAGACTTATCTTTCCTGGATCTTCTCAACAGGACCTCGTCTAAGCTTGTTTTGGATCATGTTTTCATCATGTTGGGAATGACCATGCTGAGTGGCCGGCCTGTTCACCCCTCGATCTTACGAGTTTGTTGAAACATGGTGATCAGCGATTCAGGTGGCGGGATGGTGGTTTAGGATCAGTAAGAAGTGCTGTTAGCATCGATAAAGAAACAATGCTCTTTTAGGAAGAAACTTTTGGATCTAGTTTTAACAGAGAGATAGGAAGGCGATTAAACCTCAGGAGATATAAAATGCTATTAGAAAGTCATAATTTTACTCCTTTTAACCACATTTCGTTTGGGAGAACTCCAACAGTAACAGCATCACAACACTTTTATTTCAACTCTCAAGGATTTCTTAAAAAAAAGAGAAAAAAAAAATATCAAGGATTTCTTGCAGAAAGTTATTCAGAAGCTCTTATATATATGAGAGAGTGTGTGTGTGTGTGTAAACTCGGTTGGTAACTGATCACAAAGTCCGAAAATTCTCCTGTGCATCCACAAATTTCTGCATTGTTCCATTGCATTGTAGTTCCTGAGTAATCATAGATTTTTCGAACAAAATTTTCATTGATATGATCTACTGTAATTAACTATTTAGTTTCTGAATAAACATTCGGCTCATGTTTCAGAATTCGTATACGCAATTTGGTGGGAGGTCAGTCCCATCTCCCTCAGGGGGAACTTCATCCATTGATAATACGTCCGCATCTCCTCTGCCATATGCAAACTCACCTAGGTCAGGAACAGGCATGATGAATGTTCCTTCTCCTCAACAGCAATCGCAACAGCAACAACAGCATCAAAGGCAGAAACTGATGCAATTGCCCCAACATCAGCAGCAACTAATCTCCCAACAACAATTGAGGCAATCTGCCTCACCTGGATTGAGTCAGGTCCATTTATGCTTCTCTTCTTTCATTTTTTTTTTTGATAGTCAAATTTCCTTATTTTAGTTTCAAGTTAGGTTCAATAACTTAGGTTCAATAACTGAGTAATTGGTATAGGTTTCATGATTTCTTATATCATGTGGTAAACTTTTTCTTTCAATTTGCTTACCTGAATCTTAGTTTGGTTAGTTTTTTGCACATGTGAGTTACCTGATTCCTACTGAGTCTTACCTGAGTGGTGGCCACTATACTTTGTTTTGGACCGTTCAATTACAGTGTTCTTCATAGATATTGTGCCCCTATAAGATTAAATTGGAAAATGTCATTTATTTCAGGTATTTCACATTTTTCTTTGTGGAAGCTCCGTTATCTTTTTTCACTTGATTTGGGCATGAAGCCATGAACCCTTCTAAGACGGTGACAACAATGATTAAATGAATGTTTGCGTGTTAATTAATTGGTTGTGTAAAACTTAACAAATTTTTGTATAGACCCATGATTGGTCTTCATTGGTAAGGGATCTGAAGGATGTGGAGGGCAATGAGTCAGTGATTTTTGTGTTCATCCCTCAGATCTGTGTTTATGGGAAAATCTGAAGGTGGGAAAATAAATAGGTTGGCCTTTTGGCTTCATAGGCGTTTTTAGTCTTCGTTTGGTTGATTCCTGCATTGATGGCAGTTTTATGAGCTGCCTGCTCTTGGTGTCTTCTCCTGTACTTTGGAAAGGTCACGTTTTGTGTTAGATTTGTCCCGTAACTTTCCTCATGGGTTTAAAGAAAATGAGGGAAAACTAGTGGAAGGACACTCTTCAGGGGATCAGATAAGGAATTCATGACTCTTTGGTTTCTTAGGCTATTGGTTTTAAGGAAGGAAAAGGTTGGATGATATGGTTCATAGTGTATGATATTTGTAAGGTTCCGTGTGTGCTAGGTCTTATTTTAATGGGCACCTTTATGTAAAATCCCCTTGGAAACGCTCTTTAATGGAACTTTAGCTTTAGGTTGTCATGATCAAGAAACCACATGTTTTGCTTGGTGGGTCAGGAATGCCTAACTTATCAATTTGTCTGGTAAATTACTCGGGGCGCATGTGGCCCATGCCGGATTAATTGTATTTTGGGCGGGAGCAATGAATCTATTTGAAGTGGCTCAGTTTGTACCAGAAAAACCTATGTATGAACAAGGATTAATTTTACTTCCCCATCTAGCTACTCTAGGTTGGGGGGTAGGTCATGGGGGGGAAGTTATAGACACCTTTCCATACTTTGTATCTGGAGTACTTCATTTAATTTCCTCTGCAGTCCTAGGCTTTGGTGGTATTTATCATGCACTTCCTGGACCTGAGACTCTTCCATTCTTCGGTTATGTATGGAAATATAGAAATAAAATGACCACTATTTTGGGTATTCACTTAATCTTATTAGTTGTAGGCACTTTTCTCCTAGTGTTCAAGGCTCTTTATTTTGGAGGCGTATATGATACCTGTAATGGAAGTTGATTAGTAAATGAAAGACCAGTTCTTGTGCGGTATCTCATTTAAGGTAATTTTATATACTGTACACCCTGATAATGGAAAACCTCCTGTTTGCAGAATGCAGTTCCTCAGCTACATGATTTTCAAGTCCAAA
The DNA here is from genome assembly GCF_000471905.2 of Amborella trichopoda. Next base: position 2,552,283 of record NW_006499801.1, read on the forward strand.
ATCAGCAGAAGTTTCAACAGGTGAATGTGCTTGCTGTGTTACTGTTTTTCTCGCATCCTAACATTTTTTTAGACTGATCTGTAAATATGGACATGCACTGCATTCATGGTTTTGAATTGGCTTTTTTCCCTAAGCATCTTTATCACAGTTGCATGGGCAACATCAGGCACAGTTTTCTCAGCCACAATCACATCAGCAACTCCAAAACAGGCCACTACAGTCAGCACATATTCAGCATAACATTGGACAAAGTCAAATGAGCCAAGCGAATCAGCTTAGGAGCCATCTAGGCCAGTACACTGGAACCGCAAGTACTGCCTTGTTCAATGCTGCTCAGGCTTCAACGAACTCTCAAATGGTGAGAATTTCCTCCAGTTTGCTTAGTTGCATCAGCAGTTCCTATTTTGTTAACTTCTTTGCCGTTTGAGAATGATCATTATAAATGAACAACCTTTTTGGTTTTTGAGCAAGGAGATGATACAAAAGTTAGAGTCCACCATCAAATGGTCTTTGAATCCCCTTTCTTGTGGTCATTTAAAGTAGTTTCTGCATTATTTCCTCAAATTTTCAAGTTTAGGGCATATGTTCAGCTTTCTGATGTTTCTCAGTGATCTATATCAGATGCCAAATATGCCTGCCGCAATTTCATCACAATCGATTTTGCCAAGAATGCAGGTAAAATTGTGTCTTTATTCTCTTTGAGTTATTGTTTCTTCCACAATATATTTTATATATTCCCTTTGAGTTATTGTTTCTTCCACAATACATTTTATATTCTTTTTGACAATATTATGTGCATGCTCTTGTGGTATGAGCCTTTAGCTACACTCACCTTTTCTCTTAAGTTAAATGTACCTCAAAATGAGCTATTTATTTTACTCAAGGTTAAAGTACAATGACCTGGCATTAGAAATTTACATTCTTCTGTATATTATATATGGGAAAGTATACAATGCGCAACGGTATCCAAATATATTGAAGTGATTGGGGTCATTAACATCCAATGAAATTGTGGACAGTTATGAAGAGATAGTGGGACCCACCAGAATGAGGGCAAAAGCCCACATATAGGGTAGGACCGGTTCTCCTTCCATTGTGAAGAGAGCGAGGTGTTCCTAGATGCACAACATTCTTGTAATCAAGTGGCAATGGGGCTATCCTGGTTCCATTTACTAATCCATGTCGTATGCTGCTAATCATATATCAAGTAAAAGAAACTGAAGAAAATTGCCCGTCTTGACTTGCCGTTCCTTGGTTTTTCTCCCTTATTTCTTGGGGCCTTTTGCACCCAGCTTTTTTTCCATTCCTGAGCTCATTTTCTGTATGCACAAAAAGAAATTATAAAATGGAAGAAGCCCCCTCCAAACACACACACACATGCACGCACGCACACACACACACACAGAGGACAACTTAATTAGGCACCTACAAGATGAGGTACTGTAGTGTATGTTGTTTGTGGACACATAGTTTTGATTGATGAGACCCAAAGCTACATCAATACAAAGTTAGAACTCTAGAGGGATGTTCTAGAATCTCAAGGTTTTAAAATTAGCCGAATTAAGTCGTAGTATATAGAATGCAAGTTTAGTAATAATAAGAGTAGAGATGATAAAGTACTTAAGATTGACGGCCAAGAAATACCAAAAAGAGTGCACTTTCGATATCTTGGGTCAATAATTCAGGAAAATGGAGAGATTTAGAAAAGTGTCACACAGATTTAGTTCTGATTGGGCGAAGAGGAGATGTGCAACCGGTGTTTTATGTTATCGCCACATATCAATGAAGTTGAAGTTCTATAGGACAACTGTGAGACCATTTTTCCTTTATGTGGTGGAATGTTGGGCGGTCAAGAAACTAACATACCCATAGGATGATCGTAGCTGAGATGAGGATGGTGAGATGGATGAGTGGCAAGACAAGAAGGGATATAATTCGAAATGAATACAGTCGGAAGAACTTAGGTATGGTTTTAATAGGAGATAAGCTGAGAGAAAGTAGACTTAGGTGGGCTAGCCATTCGTAATGCAGACCCAGTACAACACTTGTTAGGAGGTGTGAGTTGCTTCAAGTGGAAGGCTCAAGAAGAGGTAGGCCCAAAAGGCCATCGTTGAAAGTAGTGAGAAAATATATGGGGACTTATTGCCTTAGTGACTGAGTGTATGGCCCTTGATAGGGCAGAATGACAGACCAGGATTCATGTAGCCGACCCCAAATAGTTGGAAAAGGCTATGATGATAATGATGATGATGATGATGATGATAATATATATATATATATATATATATATACACACACACTACAAATCGCCTATAGGCGAAAATGAACAGTGATTTCGCCTACCCTCATCACCGTCCAAAGTTCATTTCACAGTCATGATTGTCTGGTAGTGTTTTATTTTTCAATTTTTTTCTACAAATCGTAATGACCTAAAATTTAGAACGTGTGTTCATAAAAAATAGGCAAATCTATGAAAAATATAAAAATAAAATAAAAAAATGACCAAAATACCCCTGAAAAGTATCGGGTGTATTTTTGTTTTTTCTCCAATTTTTTTTTTTTATATTTTTATTCAGTGAGTCTCACTAAGATGTACACTCTCCAAATTTCAGATCATTCCAATTTGTAGAAAAAAAAAAATGAAAACTGAAATACTACCCGACAATCGTGACCGTGTGATGAACTTTGGACGGTAATGAAGGTAGGCGAAATCACTGTTCATTTTCGTCTATAGGCGATGGGAAGACTTTTCCATATATATATATATATATATGTAAGAGAGAGAGATTTGAAGGTATTTTATGATTTCAAGAATAACAATGTTGTCATGGTCTCTATTCCATTATGGTATTGAATATTTTATATGTTTTTTATATGCTAATATGTGACAGTTATGAGGTATTTAATGACTATCATCTTATTTACTTTTCCTTGTTTTTCAGTTAGGGCAGCGGAGTCATCCATCGCAAATGTTGAATGAGCAGAGTAAATAGACCTCCCCTTCTCAACTTTTTTTTTGTGCACATATTATTCTGCAACTTTCATAAAGAACCTGTGGTAATTCTGCAAATTTTAATGCGAAGAACATATGAATTCTTGTACTATTTTGTATTTCTGCATTAGGCAATGAAGCTGCAATGTTGTAGAACTGAGATTTAATAAGACTTAAGAAGTGTGAAATTTTTTCTATTAAGCTTGCCATTTGCCAGGGTTTGATATTTGCATGTAAACAAAACCTTTATTTTTTTATAAGTAAAACAAATCCATCGAAGTTTAACTTGTTCATATAACAAAACCCATTACTAACAAATACTAAACATATGATTTACTATGTCTTCTTTTCTCTTTTCTTGCAGTGTTTAATATGGGAGCCACCAATTCTGCAAATATGGCTCAGATGCAGCAGCAACAACAATTTGGGGGTGTTCTAACCAATACTCAGAATCTGCAACAAGGTCTTGTCAACCTTCAAAATCCCCAAAACTCAAACTATCCTCAGCAGAGGCAACCACAACAGTAGTTTTGTCTTCTTTCTTGAGACTACAAGTTTTTTTATTTTATTTTATTTTTCCAACTTTTTTCGTTGCATAATATGATATTTAAGTTATATGAGTTTGGATTACATTTTACCCAAAAAGACCGAGATTAGCCATCTTCATTGCTTTGAAACTCATTACGGACTTGGTCCCTACTTGGAAAAACAGATAGGGCCTGTCTTCCTCATTGAATTACCCAAAGAAAAGAAAGAAAGAAGACTTGGTCCTTAACAAAACCAAGTTGACATGGAATGGGATTTGGACCTAGCCAGTTGCCTAGGCCATTCCACAATTTACCACATTTGTAGAAATGTTGTAATCATATCGACATAGACACCATATGAGGGGAAAACTGTCCATGTGGCACAACCGACATATAAAGTATATGAGACCCCTATTCATAGCTATCTGATTGGAATGGATAATAACAAACATAATGTCACAAGCAAGTAAGTTCTTGAGTGTCTGATCTTAATTAGACGCCTTATTGTTTATTTTATCGATCATTTTACAGTAAAATTTGGGGCTTCACACCTAGAAATAAGAAAAAAGATATTTTTTATGAAGATCACCAAAATATACTTAGATATTGTAGGAGCTTTCTGGTCGTTTTTCAATCAGTCGTTTTTTTTTGGGGGGGGGGGGGGGGTGGCGCGCCACAATAAGGTGTGGACATGCTATAAATTTTGGGGGGGGGGGTACTGGGTGCGCCACAATAAGGTGTGGACATGCTATAAAATTTG
>NW_006499801.1:2562279-2589568 GCF_000471905.2 Amborella trichopoda
AGCTTGATTAGGGTTGTTTTTTGCCATTTCGAGAATTTAGTGGTCATTTTTTCATCAATTTAATCCATTCTTTATTGTAGTCTATGTATGATTATATACTTTATCCCTGATAATTCTATGTTTTTTATTTATGTGATGTAAATTTAATGGTTAACATAATCATACAGGGAAAAAACATCTCAATATTCGCAAATCGATAAAAAAAATGAAAGTTAATAATGTAAGACCTAGATTTCTTATTGGATTCCTAAAAAACAACATCTATAATGAATTTAATAATTCATTTGAATTTTTTTTCGGTAATCGAACCGATTCGGTCGATTCCCAATCCGGATCGCCGATTCACCGATCCGGATAGGTTTTTGAGTGCCCGATCCGGGGCACCGATCTGTTTTTTAAACCACTGCTTTTAAGATTAACATTTTTAATCCACGTTGAATATGCACGCATCTTGGTCTATGTAACATTGGACTTTAAGAAATGAGAGAGAGAGTTTCATGTAGTCTCTTTTTAGAAACTATTTAAGAGACGCATTTTGCAATGTTAAGTTTTAGAGGTCAATAATCTCAACCAACACGAACATGAATCAGAAAAAATGGAATTTGCACATTAAAAATTGTAGAAATCGAGATTTGGGAAAAATCTGTTGAGTATTTTTTCATTCAATGGAATGATAATATATACAGTTTACAAAATAAATCCCTTAAAATCAGGGCGGAGAGTAAAGAGCAGTAAATAATACAACAATATGCAAAAGAATAGGTCAACCATAAAACGGTTGTGTTTATCCCATAATAATAGGTCAACCGTGAAACGGCTGTATTTATCCCATAATACTCCCCCTCAAGTTGGAGCATGGAGATCCGTAATGCCCAACTTGGATGATAAATGATAGAATTGGTCTCGACCAAGTGGTTTGGTGAAAATATCAGCTATCTGATCATGAGAAAGAATATATGATGTTTCAATAATGCTTGATTGAATTCTCTCGCGAACAAGATGACAATCGAGTTCAATGTGCTTGGTGCGTTCATGGAAGACTGGGTTTGCGGCAATGTGGAGTGCAACTTGATTGTCACAGTATAATCACATTGATTGTGGATGAGGAATACCCAGGTCTTTCAAGAGCGCTTTGAGCCATATTAACTCACAAGTGGCCAAAGCCATGGAGCGATATTCGGCTTCAACTGATGATCGAGAAACGGTAGGCTGCTTCTTGGACTTCCGTGATAAAGGAGAAGAACCCAACATTATGAAGTAACCTGTAACAGATCGCCGGGTAATGGACAAGAGGCCCAATCAAAATCCAAGTAGGTAGTAAGGTGAAGTGTGCTTGTACTGGAGAGTAAAAGTCCTTTCCCCGGAGATGATTTGAGGTAGCGAAGAACACGGATGGCAGCGGCATGATGTGGCTCTCGCGGGTTTTACATAAATTGACTGAGACTATTGACAACATAAGATATATCTGATCTGGAAAAAGTCAAATAGAGAAGTCTGCCAACTAACCGCCTGTAGGTAGAAGGGTCAGGTAGCAAGGCCCCATCATCAGCATTCAAGTGAAGATTTTGTTCCATTGGAAAGCGAGCAAGTTTAGCAGCAAGAAGACTAGCCTCACTATGGATACCAAGAGTGTATTTGCGCTGTGTAAGAAAAATCCCTTGTGGAGAGTGAGCCACTTCAATACCAAGAAAATATTTGAGGGGACCTCAAATCCTCAGTGTGAAAGTGATTGCTAAGAAATTTTTTGAGAGATTCAATATAAGCATCATTACTACCAGAAATGATTATGTCATTAACGTAAACTAAGACAACAACCAAATCTCTTCTATATTGCCTTGTAAAAAGGGAATAGTCGGCAGTTGATTGATGATAACCAGCGGCTTTGAGTGTAGATGACAAAGTGTGAAACCAATTCCTAGAAGCTTGTTTTAAACCATAAAGTGATCTATGGAGGCGACAAGTAAGATTCTCCCCCTTATGACCATAACCGGGTGGTAGCTTCATATAAATTTCTTCATGGAGATCACCATGAAAAAATGCATTGTTCACATCAAGTTGATTAAGAGACCAGCCACGAATGGAAGCAATAGCCAAAAGACATCTGACAGTGACAAGTTTAGCAACATGAGCAAAAGTATCGAAATAATCCAAGCCCTTCATCTAGGTTATAATTTAAGCCCTCCATCTGGGTATAGCCTTTCTCAACAATGCTAGCTTTATAACGCTCAATGGAACCATCAACCCGGTATTTAATTTTATAAATCCATTTACAACCTATGGGGTGTTTGTCAGCAAGTAGGGCTGAATGGACCAAGTATGGTTAAGTTCCAATGCATCTATTTTGGCTGCCATAGCGTCCCGCTAATGGAAATGTTTAACCGCCTCAGTGTAAGTGGTAGGTTTAGCATGAGAGGAGATGGCCTAGAGAAAAGCAAAATGATTAGGAGAAAAACGGTCATAGGAAATAAAATTGGAGATGGAGAAGGGTGCCCTTGAAAAAGACTGATTGGAGATTGCTTGAACTTCATTAGAGCTTTGAGTTAGAGCAGAACAAACATAGGCATTGAGATGATCCGGCCAGGAATGAGGGTGATCAGAGCGACGAACATGAGTAGGTGAAGAAGGCAGAGAGGTGGAGGAGAGAGTGGATGGTGATGAAGTGGTGGATGATAGGGGTGACGTGGTGGATGGTAGTGGGGACATGGTGGAGGGTGGTGGTGACGGGATGGCATGTGGTGGTGGCGTGGTGGCAGGTGATGATGTAGTGGTGGAAGTATCAGGTATAGGGAGAGGAATAACAACATGAGGTTGAGTAGGGTGAGTGGTGATAGGGGTGATAAATTGAAATGGAAAAGTGATTTCATGAAAGGTGACATCACGACTGGTGAATACGGATTGAGTTTCAAGATTAAACACACGATAACCACATAGGGATACCCCATGAAAATACAGCGGCAAGCCCGATGAGCAAATTTGTCTCAGTTAGGCTCATGGTTATGGGCAAAACATAAACAACCAAATGTGCGCAGGTGATCATATGAAGGTATAACATGGAAAAGCATCTCATGGGGAGTTTTGCCATCGAGGACAGGTGTGGGAATCCGATTAATCAGATAAGTAGCAGTTAGAATGCACTCGCCCACGAGCAACCTCTAGGATATGACGGTGCTTCCGTTCAGCAATCCCAATTTGTTGGGGCATGTCAACACAAGTCCTCTGATGAAAAAGCCATAGTCATGAAAGTATTGTTACATTTTGTGGTAGAGAAACTCAGATCCATTGTCAGTTCGAACTTGGCGAACTTGACAATTGAACTGGGTTTGAATGAGTGCACAAAAATTGGTTAAAAAATGGTAAGTATCTGATTTATATTTCATGAGAAAAACCCATGTACAACGTGTGTGATCATCAACAATGGTGAGAAAGAAATGAGCTTCAGTATAAGATGGTGTAGAGTAACCACCCCAAATGTCAACATGTAAAAGAGCAAATGGAGAAGAAGCTCTAGTAGTACTTAATTCAAAAGGAGTTCTAGTTTGTTTAGGACAAACAGTACATTGAAAATCCTTACATAACAATTGTTCCATAATAATAGAAGATAAACCGGATAATCTACTACGAGAAAGATGACCTAGTTGGTTATGCCATGGCTCAAAACGAGATGCCTGAACAACAGGAAAACAACTCGTTTATTTGAAGGAGAAGGGGAAAAATGATAAAGCCCATCCTGTAGTTCACCCATTCCAATCAACCTCTTCGTGAGAAGGTCCTGAAAAATGCAAAAAGTAAGATAGAAAGTGACAAAACAATTCAGCTGTTTACTAAGTTTGCTAACAAACAGGAGATTAAATGAAAAGGATGAAACAAAAAAAACGTCATTGAGATGAATTTCAGATGACAAATGTGTAGAGCCATGCTGTGAAGTTGGCATAGTATCACCATTTGGCAATTGAACAGGTTTAGCATTAGGTGTATGAATAATGTCATGCAAATATGAGAGAAAGGAGTCATGTAGTCTGAAGCACCACTGTCAATGATCCAAGAAGTAGTAGGGAAAGGGGAAATGACATTTGAAGAAATGTTATCCGCTAGATTTGCAGAGGAACCATTACCATCAATATTGAGGAAGCTCAATAACTGCTGATATTGGGCAGTGCTGAGAGGAGGCAATGAAGGAACCGAGCCTTATGAAATGTCACTTACAGCAAGAGCATGGGAAGGAGGAACAACATTGGCATGGATGGCAGCAGCAGCAGCGTGGCGGTGTAGGCCTTGGAACCGTACCTATCATTGGATTGACGCTTGGCTTTGGGATGATTTGGTGGGTAGCCGTGAATCTCCCAACAAGTTGATCTCCAATGGCCATGGACGTTGCAGTGATCATAGAACGGACGCCCCTTGGGGCGGCGGTCTGGTTTGGGCATGGTGGAGGGTGACTTGAACTGAGAAAAGCCAGGTTTGCTGACTGCATAACAACCACATCAGCCATGTTTGGGGCTTGTTGCAGCAAATGTTTTTGTTGTTCTTCTTGAAGGACCATGTTGTAGGCTTTATTGAAGTTGGGCAAAAGGTCCATGGCTAGAATTTGGGTCCAAATCCGAGAGAAAGACGTATTCAACCCCATCAAAAACTGGCAGACCTGCTCTTGATGTTGGCAAGTCATGAATGCTTTGGATGAACCACAAGTCCATTACGGAATTTTTGAATCAGAGAGGAGTTCGTCCCAAAACATTTTGAGTTTGGTATAATATTCAACAACGGAGAGTTGTTCTTGTTGGAGAGTGGCAAGAGATTTTTTAAGAAAAAAATGAGAGGAGGATTATCATGCGAGAACCGTTCTTCAAGATCGATCCAGACAGCTTGAGCAGTGGCTGTGTAGGCAACACTATCGGCCAATGTTCGAGAGAGACCATTGAGAAGTCAAGACGGCACCATGAAGTTGCAACGTTGCCAGGCGTTGACATCTGAATCGGGAGAGGTTGGTTTGGGGAGAGAGCCATCAACGAAGATGTATTTGTTCTTCTCCCATAAAGCCATGAACATGGCTCTGCGCCATGTGTTGTAGTTCTCTCCAGTGAGGTGATGAGGGACCAGGGACATACCTGGATTATCCGAATGATGAAGATAATATGGAGAGGAGTAAGCACTATCCAAATTTTGAGTTTCAACGGTTGGGGTTTCAGTGTGAGGGATGGAGTCCGTTGAAAGCATGATGGAAAAAAAAGAGATGTTACAAGGAAGAAGCTGAACAGAGAGAAAATGAAAGATGATTTGTTAGAAACCTGGCTCTGATACCATGTAGAAATTGAGATTTGGGAAAAATTTGTTGTGTATTTTTCCATTCCATTCAATGGAAGGATAATATATACAGTTTAACAAATTAAATTCCTTACAATCAGGGAGGAGAGTAAAGAGTAGTAAATAATACAACAATATGCAAAAGAATAGGTCAATGTGAAACAGCTGTTTATCCCATAATAATAGGTCAACCGTGAAACGGTTGTATTTATCCCATAATAAAAATAGACCAATTCAAGTTTTGTTCTTAAATTTTTCATATAACCTCAACTTCTTCACCATTTGATAACCTAGACTCCCACGGTTATGAATCTAAAAATATGGAATTTTTGTAAGTGATATTGAATAGTATGCATAGTTGGCGACTTTTTTATTTTTTTAAGCTTTTCTTATTTTTTGAAGTTATTACTTTTACCACCACATCATCATCATCTAAATTTTATCTCAATGATATGGGGTTAGCTATATGAATCATGTTCTTCCATTCAATATAAGTTCAGAATTCATGATAATAAGTAGTAATGTTTTATGTTGGCTGCCTATTTAACGCAATCCATCCTTTTACTTGGGCTTCGAATGGGTTAAGAGAAAGTTTAAGATTCTCACCCTTATGAGACCCTACTTCTACCACATCCAACTTGTAAATGATGGCACTCTTGATGAATTTGGCCACATGTTGCCCGTCTATTTTCATGAAAGAGGCAACTTCAACCCATTTGGTAAAGTACTTCATGGCTTTGAGGATGAATCCAAACTAATTTGAAGCCTTAATATTTATGCACCCACTCACATCAAAGGCCTCTCTCTTGAGTGGCTTAGGGTTAGAATTGAGTGGCATGGACGGGCATAAGGTCCACATGACATTCCCTTGAGGAATTCCACACAAGTTATTGAATTAAGGAAAATATAAAATATTTTCTAGGGAAAGCATGGAAACATTTTAAAACATGCGATTGTATTTTCTAATTTATTTGTCTTGTATTTTTTTTTTTGGAAAAGTATAAACGGCATGTATAGTTTTCATTATTTCATAAATTGCCTATAATATTTCTTTGGAAACATTTGGTGTTTTATTCAAGGTGGCTACTTAAACATCAAAACATTAAGGACCAACCTAAAATGGCAAGAAAATGCAATTTTAGTGCAAGAAAATGCAATTTTAGTGCTTGAAAATTCATTTCCACCCTTAATTATAAAAAGGAAAAAGTTTATATAATGTTGCAACCTTAAATTGTAGAAATAAGGATACACCTCAAAAATCCATCAGAAAATGTTGTTTTCATGTTCAAAAACCCTGTAATTGATCATCTCGACATTGAGATGTATGAATATGAAAAACAAAATGATTTTGTATCCTAGAAATAGTGCATCTTGAAACACCTTATCTAGACCGTCCATTTTCAAGATTTTCATATGTTAATAGATCTAGTTGATTTTAACCATTTTTGGAATTTAAAATTTTATAATTAGATATGAAAATAGATTTTAGATAATCCTGATAATTTTTTCACTAAAATTATATGTTATGATGAAATTTAGAGGTGCACATTAAATGGATTGTTTAAGGTTGCAATCATATAGAAACCACACCCTTATAAATACTATAGGTCAAAATATAGTGTCGAACAAGCATATCAATAAGCATTTGAAAGTCTTAAAATAGATAGTTCAAATAGTGTGTTACAAGATGCACAACGTTTACGACTAGAAATCTTTTTTTTTTTCGAATCCATCATATCCAAGTCGAGATGATCAATTTAAGGGGGGTCTTCTACGGTTGAACAACCTATTCCATTAAATTTTTAGGTGCCCCACGTATAAGCTTATTCCCTCTCTAAATAGCCTTTATTTATGGGTGTGGTTTGCATAAAGTTGCAAAACTTAAATAATTAAAGTGAAGTGCACTTCCAAACTTTGTTGTAAGATGCAAATTTAGCATTGAAAATTCTTAAGGTGGCTTAAGAATCTATTTTCATCTCTAATTATAAAATTTTAAACTCTAAAAATAGTTCAAATCAAGTATATTTATTTATGCATGAAATTCTTGAAAACAGACTATCCAGATAATGTGTTGCAAGATTTATTAATTTTTATACTTGAAATCTCTTTTTTTTCTACTTCTATATATCTTGTCCTTGAGATGATCACTTAGATAGTTTTCCAATATTAAATGAGCTTTTTCCAATGGAGTTTTGAGGTTCACCTCAGTTGTTAAATATATGGTGTTAACCTTATATACACTTTATTTATCCTCTTTCTCTCTCTTTAAGGAAAAAGTTTATATGAGGTGTTGATTTTGTGCTTTAGAGAAGTAAGGTGCACATCAAAAATCTTACTCTAAAAGGTTGTTACAACATCGAAAAACTTATAATTGATTATCTAAACCTCAAGATTGAAGGATATCGTTATTGTCATCATCAAAGCTTTTTCTCAACTAATTAGGGATGACTATATTAATTTTGGTCCGCCATTCTACTCTATTAAGGTTCATACCCGCAGTGAGGCTATAAGTCCCTTCTAACTATATCCACAAAAAAAAAAAAAATTGAAGTCCTAAAAGAGTGTATTTTGCAACATAGTGTCTAAATCGTCTTTTTGAAATTTTCAAATGTTTAGATCTAATCAATTTACCCTATTTTTAAAACTTTAAATTTTTATATTTAAGAATAAATTAACTTTTAGGCTACCACAAAAAATTGGATGAAGGTTCTATAAAGCTAGGCTTAATGAAAACAAAATAAAGTTTCGCCTCAAATCTTCGTTTGAAAAGCACTTTGGATAACAAAAATCTCCATAATAGCTCCAAAATCAATTTCCAACACCCATAATAATATTTGAAATTTTTTTTAAAAAATATATATCTTGTGGATCTATGAATACTTATTTTTATGGTGAAATCGACAGTATAGATAATTTGTTATAATATACACTATATTTAGAGTTTGAAATCCTAATGTTTTTTCACAGTCATAATATTCAATCTGAGATGATTAATGTAATTTTTTATTATACTTAAATTATAATTTTCCAATAAATAATGAGATGAGGCTTTAATAAAAAGAAAAAATTTATATAAGGTTGCAACCTTAAACTGTTGAAGTAAAATTATACAGTGGATAGTGTTCCAATGTAGGAGAACCCTCCAATTGATCATCTAGACCTTGAGATGAATGGATACGAAGAAAAAAAAGAATTTAAAGTCTAAAAAGTTGTGCATCATGTAATAAATTATCTAAACCGTCTATTTTAAAGATTTTAAAGTATTTTTTGATCTGCTCGATATTGTACTATTTTAAAAAAATTTAATTTTATAAATAAAAAAAAAAAAAAATTGAAGCCATGATAAAGTTTTCAACACCGAAAGGACATCTCTAAATAATTTTTATAGGCAACCTTATACAACCTCACCCTTAATAAAATTGCACTGTATCCTTGGATAAATTTTGGCGGCGCCTCACATTGATCATTTTATTTATATATATATATATATATATATATATATATATAAAGTGAGATGATTTGCGTATCAAAGTGGTTACAATTATTTACAACTATCCGATGTAAAATTGAATAGCTCGGATGTGTTACAAAATTTGATAAATTTTTTTTAAAATTTAAATTTGATTAATTAAATAACTATAGCTACCCAATTTTCCATCCAATGGTCAAGATTGCCTACCTTGTACAAACGTAAATGGTCTTGCACTGTACTTTCCCCTCTGAAAATTCCCTATATTTATCTCTCTCCACGGCCCATAAACTACCTCAGTTGTTCCTTTCTTTCTCATCTTACCCGTATTTACTGTCTCTCACTGTTGTCAACAGTGTCCTGGGATTTCTTTTTGGCTTTGAGATTGATTTGTGCATCTCTGTTAATTTGGCTCTATTTCTCTCTGTCTCTCTAATGGCGGAGGGTTCAGTCACAAATCCCCAAACCGAAGAATCCTCATCAGTACCCAATTCTCAAACTGAACATTTGAAGTCCGCCCAAGTAAGTAAATCCCTAGCTCTCTCATTAATTCATATATATATATATTTGATATGGAGACATTTTTTGTGATCAATTGTTATTAAATCATGTCACAAGATGAGTTCTTGCTATTTTCCTATTTTATAAGTGTGACGGTTTGTGTTTTACCCTCTCCTCGCTATTCCTAGTTCGTTAATTGGACTCAGTTTTCAATTTTCATGTGATTTAATGGTTTTTTGTTGGCATTCTCCATAGCGTTTGTATAGTAAAACAGGTTAGGGTTTGATGTTGTGGTTTGGCATTGGCTATCTCTCTGTAAATTGCCCTAAATTTGGCCACAATGTATTGTGTATCATGTTATTTAATGCCCTTCTTTCTTTTTCTTATCCCCTTGATGCGGTTTGATACTCTAGTAACCCTTGTCTCTTGTTATGCAGTTTGCTGTTATTTTCTTGTTCTTTTGGTTTCTATTGTTAATATTACTATTATCATCTAGTTTTATTCACATTTTCTCTGTTGAAAAGAATTTATTTTTATTTAGATTTCATTAACTGTGCTATTTTCTAATTTAGTCTCTTGATTAGGTTTTCTGTAAATTGTCATGATTGATTGTTATCCATAAATTGGATTTTTCACACACTACTTTTTCTTTGTAAATTCCTGTTCTTTCCTTTTTCTTGTTTGATATCTCTTTGTTGTGAAAGTCTTGGGTTTCAATTGTGCAAGTACATATTTTAGGGTCTATAACTTTGATTTACGACCCTTGGGTTTATGACTTTATAATTTCGTTTTTGCTCTCTGGCTTTGTATCTTTCCTATTTGCTCTTTTGTATTTAGAAAAACTTCTTGCCTTCGATATCCGTGAATCAAATTTTTATTTGGTCTCTTGTAATGGGATGCTGTATATTTGGATTCCTCTACTTGTATTCTTTCTTATCAATCCTTTCTCTATTGCTTTGTATTAAAAGCATTTGAGTTTGATCTAGCAATAATTTACAGTAGTGGGTCCCACGAAGTTCTCCAATTTGATATCAGCTGGCCTCTTATAACTGTTCTTACTTCATTGAATTTACTTTAGTTTCAGTGTGTTATAACAATCAACTCTTCATCTTGAAGTTGCGTGGAACAAGGGGGTCTGTTCATTGGCCTAGTTTTAATATCAGTCTGTTGTGTCCAATTTTTGTTGGTTTCTTATTTTTTATATACTAGGAAATATGATCTGACAATGATTTTATTTGTGAAAAGTGCTGATCATTATTTTAATTCATTTGGTATCTTTTCTTCATTTTCTTGTTCCTGTATTTTTTCTTCCTTTTAGTCAATAAAGATTGAAATCTGTTATTGCAGGCACCCACAAACTACGGCTTTGTGAATTTTCCTAATTGGGCTTCATTGGGTTCCCTCAATACTGATGTGCAGTTGATTCCAATTATGTACCCTGCTTTTGTACCTGGTTTAATTCCACCCCCAAATCAGGATCAGAATAACCGTGGTGCTGGTATATATGCTGTTCCTGTGCTACCATTTGGGGGGCCAATGGGTGGGATTCCAACAGGCACTCTTATCCCTCTTACCTACGATCTAAATGCACCCACGTAAGCTTATCTTTTCTTATCTCTGATTTTTTCTAGTTTTTTTTATGAATTATATTGAGGTCTTTAAGAACTTTGGTTTGTTGAAAAGTTTAGCAAAACTCTGTTTTGTATTGGAACATAGAGTATTGGATGAGACCAGTTCATTCGTTACTTTTGGGTCTAATGCGGCTTTATTTTTATCGAGTTGTTTGGTTTGGCTGGCCTATGTGGTCCGCTTATCTTTTTTATGAGAAAGATATGCAAAATAGGTCTTAGCGTTGAACAGAGAGTAAATATGAGCCCAAATTCTAAGTGGGATTTCCCCATGCCAGTCATTGACTATTAGCTTGTTACTTCTACACTTTAGGGTTCCGGTTTGGATCTTATGTTTGCCCAATAAGACAAGGAAATCAGGAAGAGATGTATATGTTAAAAACTCCTGGACTAGAAACCAAATGGCAATTAGCCATTCCTTAAATGATAGTATGTAAAACCGATATTGTGCGTTAATTGCTTACGTTTCTATTTCTTCTAATCAAAAAGGGAAAATAATGGAATCCAATTGCATACCTTTCTATTTCTGATTCTCAAACACAAAACCAAGAATAATCTGATTTAATATTGGCTTCTCTAGCTATAAAGAGATTGGGGTATAATATGTTGCATAATGATATGATAAAAAGATAGTTTGCACCAAGGGTGATACCCTGAATACATGAATGAGAGAGGAGCTCCAAAACTCTGTAGAATACCTACTTGAAGACATACGTAACAGCAGTGTTACATGGTAGTGTTGGTGCCCACATGACAGTGTTGGTGTCCATATGATTCGAAGTTGTCTTGGCCCAGAAAGCTGACATGACAAGACACATTCACACACTTATCATTTTAACTAAAATAATGCATTTTTGTAATAGACATATACATAAAAATTCCATATTTTTTACACAGCTGCGTGCTTGGCATACTGGTAGATCATAAGGGCCTTATGCAAGAGGTCCTGAATTTAAGCTCAGGTTTGAGCTTTATATGAATTTTTATTGACAAGCCGTGCCTAGATGTCTTGACATGTGACACATTCCCAAGAATGGAGTGCTGGGGTAACACTGTCTAATAGTCTATCTCCTTAAAAAAACTAGGATATAGCATAAAAACTCTATTATTTCTTGTTATCCTCCCTGCTATATTTGACAAACTCCTCTTGGTGAAAACTTCTGTGCCTGATAATGGATATCTGACCACCTTCAGGAGGCAAAATACAGTTCATGCTACGGCTGCAGCAGGAGGAGGAGGTGCGGAACAGGCTGTACGAGGAAGGCAACGTCAAAACCCACAGCAAAGACAAGTGGTTGTGAGGCGATTTCAGTTTGGGTTTCAGCTTGATTTGTTCCTCATACTGAAGCTCGCAGCTGTGGTATTTGTGTTCAATCAGGATGGTTCTAGAGAGAGACTCTTCCTTCTCCTTCTTTTCGCTTCATTTGTGTATTTGTAAGATTCTTAATGACACATCTCGAGTACCTTGCATACACACTTTACAAGTATTTATAACTATAGTGTCCATACATGCATACATACACGCACATGTAAAGGATGTTTGTCCTCTACATTTGTTCATATTCTATTTTTCACAACTGATTTTCTATTTTGCACCCCTAAAATGGTAAACTTTGTAAAGGATGCTCCACATTTCTTGATAAAAAACCTCCCTACCTATGTATCGTTTTTGGGTAGGGATGTTTGTCCTCATTTACTGATGGCAAAGATGAAATAATCTGGAGCAAAGCTGACATTTAGGGAAAGTCACGGTGTGCCTTTACATGCTTAATGTTGCCCCATCTTTAAAGGAAATTGCCCTGCCTGAAATTTGTATTTGCAAGAAATCGTTGGGGACATATCTTGTTGACAGATGTAGAGCACTTATTTTTTTTTTTTTTTGGGGAATCTTATCATATTGCCCATGAGCAACGAGCAATTTTAACACCTTGCCCATATCTTTTGATTTAATTTCAAAATACCCTTAGAAATGCACCTGCTTTATTTGGAGTAGTTACAAATGGGCAGAATGTTGAATAGTTTATTTCTTAGGGTTTTTTTATTACTTCCCCCCCCCCTCACCATTGTAGGTTTGCAATATATGAAATTACACATACATGCACACGAATTTCATTAATCCTTTTGTATGGCAATTTTCAGGTATCAGACTGGAGCTCTAACGCCACTTATAAGATGGCTTCAACGAGGTGTACCAAGGCCTGGTGCAGTTCCACCTCAGCCCCCTGTTCCAAGGCCAGATGGTGAGCATGCACCTGGACAAGGTACCTGGATATGTTCCTTTTACAGAATGATGAGAGGGCACTCTATGTGTATGTGTTTTTTGGGGGGTGGGAGAGAGAGGAGGGGGGAGGGGGGTGGGGGCAGGGTATGTCGTTGGTGTTGATTGTGTGTAAAATTGTTGTGATACTGAAATGGATATCAAATAGTCATGCATAAAGTAGAATGTGGAGGTTTTCTGTAAAGTTTTCCAAGGTTGACGCTGCGTTCTGAGGTGTTTGCTGCAGAGTTCATCTTAACCAGAGTGGTTTTTATTTGAACCCGTTAATAATCGACTAACAGAAATACAATTACTAAGACTTTGAGATTTCTCAGAGAAATAATGATTACTTTTGCTAAGCAGGATAAGCCATGATCATGGTTAGTACTTTTATTTGATTTTACTCACCCCTCCTCGGGTAAAAGACAGAGATCAGCGTCCATCCCCAAAGTCAGTGGTGATCTTGGTGAGAGATGATGCCAGGTGGAAGGAGGAGATGAAAGATAATAGGTTGAGGAGTGGGTTCCCTTCCCTTGGGAACAAATCCTTCTATGAGACATGCAAGAATCCATATAATATATCATATCTTAAGACCTTTTTTTTGGTCAAATTTCTTAAATATGGAAAACTTTGGCCTGTGTTTAATAGCTTTTAATATTATAGATATCTCAATCATTTAGCATCCATGCATGTTCTTCGAGAAATTAGGATGCCTCAGCTTGAAGAAGCTATATTTTGAGCCCTCTCTTTTCCATTTATAAAATTTTAGAAGTAAATTGGAGTGTTTCTTTATGTGAATTGCTTCGAGTACTTTTTAAGAAAACATGGATTCTTTCGTACTGAATGAAAGAACCTAAAAGGTGAAATAAGTTCAATGACTATTTTCTTTGATCCTTAGATCTAGTTGTTGTAATTTGTTTCACAATATTCATTTGATGAATGTGCATCTGCTCACTGGTATTTATGCAGAGAACAATGCAGATAATAATGGGAACCAAGCTCAACAGAATGTGGGTGTCGCAGAAGGTGGCCTCAACCTGTGGGGAATTTTGAGAGAGATTCAATTGGTTGTTGTTGGCTTTCTCAGTTCCCTTCTACCTGGCTTTCACAACCCGGATTAGTCGACATCCTCAACAATGGCCAAAAGAGTTAGTGAATATAGTGTTTGGGCAAGAAATTCTGTCAAATTTTCTTATTTTGAATTGTTTTTTCAGTGTTGATCTTGAAAGAAGGGAGAAAATATGATGATGAGTGCGAAGTTTCTTTTTCAGTTCACAAATTATAAACACAGCTAATAAAGCTCATACAAGTGATCTATGTAGATGTATCTTCTGATGATGATGCCTTGATGGTATTAGAATTCCCAATGAAATATTTAGCTGGGGTCTTCTTTTGCTTTGTCTATCTTATACCTCCCTACATGGAGACATCTGTAGGCATGCATGTGTGCATGTTTATATTTTCATGCATCTTGATATGGAAGTATATTAGTTTTTTCATTCCAATGCTTTATACCAAAACAAAAATTACAGAACGAGATCATCTATTATTTGATACAAGGTCACAATCACTTTTGTCTGTCAGATTTCAAATTAAATAGTTGAGTGCATCATTTATTAGATTCAAAGGTCAAAATTTTTTTTTTCCGAATTTTGTGTACACCTCAAACCATCTAATTTGACATCTAATGAATTAGGAGTAATAGTAATAGTCTCATTATATATAACCTTGTAGCAAAATACACTAAAACATCTTTAAAAATTCTTGCATTTTGTGTGAGCACATTACTCGTGTATACAAATTATGTAAGCCTAGAAAGTTATGTTTCTTGCTTTGTGGAAAGGCTTAAAGGGTGAGTTTCATATTGGTTTATGTACATATATGTAATTTATTTGTGTTTGGGGACCTCCAGTCGTTTATACATTAACTTTAGCTTGACAAAAACGGGTTGTGCTAGTTTGTAACATTGTTGGTACCTCGCCATTAGCTGACCGATCTTCATCTAAGAGCTCCATACACATGGAAATTGCATGTGCAAGGGGTCATCTAAAGAGTTCCATACACATGGAAATTGCATGTGCAAGGGGTATGGGGAGTTTTTTCGCTAGACCTTGATATGTAATCCTTTTCATGCATTATTATCATCATCAAAGTCTCTTTCTAACTAATTGAGATCGGCTATATGAATCTTCGTCCGTCATGTTACTTTAAAGGGTTATACAACCCTTTTCAAAAAACCTTTTCATATATTTAAGAGAAATTTATTAAATTATACATGAGATTTGAACTATTTAACATCTTATTTTATCTTTTGATCTAATTTAATTATAGTGATCATTTTATTTTATTTATTTATTTTTTTTGACAAGAGCACGAAATTTATTAATCAAAGGAGAACAACATGAGGGTTACAAAGGCAAAGGAGAAACGAAAATATAATAACTATGCATCCCTTCCTTATCAAAATATGCTCTCTCATTAGCCTCCCTATATACATGTTTGAAAGCAACCATCTGATTTGGACACAAGTCCTTCACTTCCAATAAAGACTTCATCAATCTCCATAAAGACCTCATCAATCTCCATGGTAGCTTATAAACTCCAAAACACCAATTACTGATATTTAAGGAATCCCCTTCGACTTTTATGCCCATAATCGGAAAATGCACTCTCAATAAATTTATCCCTAGCAGAACTGCCATCTTCTCAACTTCATTGGCAGTAATTGACCCACACGGGCCATAAAAAAACTGCAACTCCTAACCCTATGGGTCGCAGACAACACCACCATAACCTACTGGACTTGGATTCCCGTAAGAGCTTCCATCAAAAATTAGTTTAACACTACCATTGAATGGAGGATACCAAACTCTACGTACAGTAGATCGGTGAAGCTGCTGAAGCATAAGGTTCATCAAATTAAGGCGTATATCAATCAAAGATATACCAAGACCTTCTTTTGAATTGGATTGCCAAAACCAAACATTGTAGATAATCTTCTCTTTATTATTGGCAAGCTTTAAACCTCTTCCATAAAAAATCCGCCTGTTCCTCTCAAGCCATACTTCCCATAAAGTCGATGCTCTCAACATTAGCTAAATCAAGACACCTAATTGTGGGATCAAAGGAATATCAAGACGGTTTATGAAGTGAGTGTGTAGTTTAGGGTCCATAAGGACAAAGTAACACGGTAATATAGGAACATATGATCTCTCGTCTTCCCATCCTCTTTGCAAAGGATACAACAATTGACAATAAGTTTGCCTCTCTTTCTCAAAGTATCTATCATCAATCCTTTAGTTTGTGACAAAGTCCATAAAAAGAATTGAACTTTGTGTGAGACCCACCACTTTCAAATAGAATTAAGAATTTGGCTGCTCCCATTTAAATCTATTATGAAAAAACAGCATATATGCCGACTTCACCAAAAACTCTCACTATTGCATAGCTCCCAAACAGCCTTATCATTATGATTGGGTGAAATATAAACCGAAGATAAATCAACCAATAAAGAACAAAACTAGGTGAGCATAGAGTCTGACACTCTATTATAAGAAAATCGAATATCCAAGCCCAGACCACAAATTATCATCTTTCAATTTTACATAATGATGTATTGTTTTTTCAAACAACTCCATGCATTGCACTTTTAGAATATTTGGACCAAGCCACATTTATGGTACCAAAAATCTACAAAAGAACTCCTATCAATCTCTCACCTCAAATTCCTAACTACAACCTCCTTATTAGCGTAAATCCCTTTCCACTCCCTCCTCGACCTCTCCCCGTGTAACTTGCACTATCACACCATATTTAGCGCGTAGCGCTATAAGTGATCGAATTTCATGTGCTCATTAAATGATATCAAAATGGGCAGTGAAAATTAACAAATTTCACCTAGGTAAAAATATCAAACGCTTCAATTTTTAGGTGTATTTTGACAGGCTTCTCCATTATTAGTCTTCTACTGTTGTAGTGCTTGACGATGTTAGTTTCTATGTGATTGATGACGTTACCTTGATGCTCAATTTCTATACATGGGGCAGGTTAGTTGACATATGCAACTCTATCTTTGATTTTTTTGTTTAAGGGTGGCAATGGGCCGGGCCAGCCCTGGCCCTGCCCTTGTCCCGTAGGGCTAACTCAAGCTTGGGCCAGCCATACAAGGTTAGGCTGGGTTGTCCAGGCCAAAAAAACAAAAGAAAAAAAAAAAAAAAAAAGAAATAATGAGGGCCGAGCCGGGATGGCACTGGCCCGACGCGGCCATAAGGTCACAATTTGTGGCCCATATCCTAATTTTTTGGGGGCCATGCCCACCAGGTCGCGTGGGGCAGCCCGGCCCATTGCCAGTCCTATTTTTGTTCAACTTTTTATATTTAGTTATGGCTTCTCCTTCTCTCTCTCTCTCTCTGCGAATGTTTTTCTTATGAGTGTTTAGTTGACTTAAAAAGTATGTCGAAACGTTGTGGTCTTCATGAAGACCACGCCACTATTTCTATGTTCTAAGAGAAAAGTGGCTTGGTTTTTCCATTTTTTTTGTTTTTTCTGAACGTTCAAAAGAGGCATTGCTTTTCTTAGTATTTTCCTTTTTACTCCGTATCCATCAACGTAGCTACTTTTTATTTTTTCTTTTATTTCCTCAAGTGTTAAAAACTCATACCGTGTGGGTCAGTAAGCCGGTTTGGCAATTCCCGATTTCGATTTACAATTCTCCCGTGAATCTGGAGAATGTTAAAAATTATTTACAGGATGAGGTTTTTATGAGGCATAGGCTCTATGAAAACGAAATTAAGCATCACCTCGTATTCTCCTTCGGAAAGTACTTCCAACAACTGAAATATCTATTATAGCTTTAAATTTAATTTTCAACATTGACAATGAAATTTGAAACTAAAAAAAATTATAAATCTTATGAATATGTGAACATTAATTTTTAAAGCAAAATAAACGGTCAAGATAATTTGTTACAATATACACTATTTTTAGAGTATTATCTTATGGGGATGAAGTTTTTTATAAGGCCTAGGCTCTATGAAAATAAAATAAAGCTTCACCTCAAATCCTTGTCTGGAAAGCACTTTTGGTAAAAAAAAATCTCCATGATGGCTTTAAAATCAGTTTTCAACATTTGAAACTCAAAAAATAGTATAAATCTTGCAAATCTATGAACACTTATTTTTAGAAAGAAATTGATGGCCTAGATAATTTGTTACAATATACACTATTTTTAAAATTTTAAATATTATTTTTTTCATAAATATAAATTTCAAGCCAAGATGATCGATATAAAGGTTTTTAAATGCTTGAATCGCAATTTTCAATTAGTTATAAAGTGAGGCTTTATTTATTTTGATAGGGCTACAGCCCTATCAAACTATCTTCCTTATCCTAATGGATGCAGTTAGCATGTGCCCAATCCCGCACATAAAACTGCAGACTTGGCAATAAATATATTTTTCAAATAAAATTTGATCGAATATATAATTTTTAGAATGAGATCATGAATATGAAAAATAAATAAATTTTAAAAATTATAAATAATAATTATATTAAAAAAACATTTAGACTGTTAGTTAATTATTTTTAGATAAACGACCTATTTGCATCCATCTTTAAAATGGATGCTTTATACCTCTGGACCGCATATTGTATAAATGTGGTCCAGCCTCAACAATTGTTCTTAACCTTACCTCTCAAGTACTAGACACCACATCTTATGGAAAATTGTTTCATGCAGGCAAGATCACATTTCTACATATGTGGTTCAGAAAATGTAAAGCATCCATCTTAAAGATGGTTACAAGCAGGTGTTTCATCTAAAAACAATGGAAACTATCTGGCCAAATGTTTTCTTGCTATATTTATTATTTTGAGTTTTTAAAATTTATTTATTTTTAAAAGAAAGATCTATGTACTCTTTTGCCGGGGAAATACAATTTTTTTTTTTATAATAATAATCACCCCTTATAATTTTGACAACAAGATCACTCACAGATGGTCTTATTACAAACAATAGAAATTCCAAAAATAAATAACACATCAATAAAATAAATCTCAACTACTTGATGCAATTCATACAACCTAATACTGTGCATAAGAATATATAATAAAAGAACAAACAATTAAAAGAAAAGATGCCAGAGATTACCTCAACCGGGGTTTTTACGCTGAACACCGAGTCACCACATCCAATGGTATGGGATCAGCGGTCTAGCTTCAATCTCGAACCGGAAAAGCTCATTTCGGCCAAACTAGGTAACCACCATTAAATCTCTACAAAACCCCAACTCCAAAATTAGGCTCAAACCCTAATTTTCCCAACCCTTAGATTAGATTATGAGAGAGAGAGAGTCTCTATATATTCCCAACCCTTAGATTAGAGGATAAGAGAGTAGAGAGAGGGGCATGGCACCTAGGGAAGAGAGAGAGAGGTGTATAGAGGTGGGAGAGAGCACCCGTATTTATAGTGAAATTTAGGTCTAGGGTTTCTTTAGGGTTTCCCATAGTTTGTCTCTTTTTTGAGATTGAATATGAACCGTTGATCAAGGTGACTTGTGACTTGTGGGGCGAGAGATCTGAGCCATCCATTCTATAAATGGGCCATCAACATTATAGAAGGTGCATGAACCATTATCCCTCTTTCCTCAAACCATTTTCCCACCAATATATTTAAATAAATTAAATCCATTAAGGATATAGTGCATACCATAAATTGCATATTCCATCTCATATTTTCCAAAAGAATATTTCAATAATATCAAGTCAAGATATTCCTTCAATAATCAAGATAAGATATGGTCAATATTTTCTAATCAATATTTGACCATACTGCTACAAGATATAGTTACCATATTTACTAAACTTGAAGACAAAGCAACAAGAGAAGATATCCAAGGGTGGGGCGTGCCACCCATGTATGGTATGTGGGGCCCCACCTAATAGCCACATGGTGGGCCCATGTGCACTATGGACCCCCATGAATTTTTTTTACATAAATATTTTAAAATTAAACAAAATGAATTTTAAAACGTTATAACTTTGTAAATTAATAACTTCATTTTTATAAGTTCAAAAATAAGAAATAAAATATCAAATGACTTATAAAAATTCAAATAATTAATCTAAAATAATTTAATAATAAAATGAATACAATTAAATTAATATGATGGGAAGTGGATCCATATGGTTCAGGAATTCAATCAACAATCACGGGATACTCCACTTTCAACTGTGGACTACAGACCACACTCGCTTTATCGAACCGACCCAGTGTTTTTCATGACCCACAGTCCAAGCATGGGCTTATTAGCGGGTCATCAAAGTCTGGTCGATGAGTTAAGGAGTCGCAATCCCAGTCTGTGGATTACAGGTCCTCCTCTAGAGACAAGTCAAGGTCACCACGACCTGATACGACCATAGCTCTGTGACGTATAGGGGTATCTCTCGCACATGCATATTCTTCACCCAAAGGTAGAATTCTAGTTTTCCCGAACGATCTATCTATATACATGTCGTGTGATGAAACACGGATGATGTTTTGCCCCCCATCTCTGTAAGCCTACCATCACAAACAAGGGTCACACAATCCCTCAACTCACTCATCTAGGCATAAGCTTCGACCTCATCAAGGGCTAACCCAAAAACCCTTCTCGGTTTATTTTTTATGCTCAGGTACCTTGGATTTTCCAACCGACTGGCCTAGATCGTCAAGCACAATCTGGTATCCACAAATATCATTTGCTTATTATGGTCTTCGAAGGACCACACTCCCACTAAGTTTATGACCCACTGTAAATGTTTTTCATTACAAACTCATAAGGCCTTTCAAGGCCACATAAACCCAACAATTTTTTCATAATGATCTCCATGGTAGAGATTACATGTCCTTAGAAAATAGATTTATTAAGAGGCCCCCATTTCTACATATGGGGACTTGTCCCAGTAGAAACCACATCTTATTTACCCAAAAATGAGGGGAAGTATAATTAAATCCGGGAAATCTCTTCTTACATAAAGTCTATATATATGTGATGTGGTGGATATCTATGATTTTATTTTACCATTTCATTTGATTCTTTTGTTGCTTGAGATAGATGATGAAAAATTATCATGTCCGGTTCTTTTAGGGGATGGCTCTATAAAAATTAACCTATCCTACTAACAAAGAAACCTGACTTGCACTTAATTTTGGGAAAATCACAAAAACCCACGACTACACTTTCTATGCAAATACCAGCAACCTAACTTTTCGTTCACTTTTTTCTCCAAAATACACTTTTTATGCGAATACTCTCAACCAAATAAAAAAAACCTAAATTACCCTCTCTTACTTTTATTTTACCGATGCCTCTCTTTCCTCTATCCCACCAAAATAGGGGCTCCGGGCACGCGGTCTGGCAGTAGGCTCCCACACTATGTAAAGTGCGGTTCGGCAATAGGGCTCCAGCATTGTGTAAAGTGTTGGTCCGACAGTTGCAAAAGACGGTTCGACAGTTGCAAAGGGTGGTTCGGCAGTAGATATTACTGGATTCTTCTACTTCGTAAAGTGCGGTCCAGCAGTAGGGCTCCAACATTGTGTAAAATTCCAGTTCGACAGTTGCAAAGAACTGTAAAAGGTGTCCGGCAGTAGATGTTAATGGATTTCAGTACTTTGGTACTATGTAAAGAGCGGTCCGACAGTCGGTTCGAAAATTACCTTAAAGCGGTCCGGTACTTGTGTGCTCTGGCAATGTGATGGTGCATTTCGATTACTAGGGTCCAAAAGTCAATGTCAAATCTGGCCAAAATAATTTTTGTTTTTTGTGTACAACAAAAGCATTTCTGTTTAGAAAAAATTAAAGTTTTTACCTTAAGGGTATTTACATAACAAGTTTTTTGTTTTTTGTGTACAACAAAAACATTTATGTCTAGAAAAAATTAAAGTTTTTACCTTAGGGGTATTTACATAACAAGTTTCTTACGAGGAAAAAAGTTTGAGAGAAATTCGGGTTGGGGTAAGTTGCACAGAAAGTGTGCTATTGGGGTTTTTCCAGTAATTTTGTCTTAATGTCCTCCATAATTATTCGGCTCCCCAAAAATTCCCTGTCAATGCTACGATGTTTGGAAGCCATTTTCGATATTTATTGCAAAATGATAGGCTAATTCACTAAAAAAATTTCCCCCCGATCTCATATAAGTAAATAATTCTATTTTTTTTTGGGCTATGCGTAACAAAAATCTCTCCCCTCCACCTCTGATTCACTTGTTCTCCGTTAGGCAGAGAGAGAGGGAGAGTTTCAGAGAGAGAGAGGAGAGAGCGTAGGAGCAATGGCGGAATCTAAGACGGCTCATTCTCCCCTCGTAACCTATTTTTCAATGATCTCTCTCCTCACCCTTTGCCCTCCCTTTGTGATTTTCATGTAGGTTCTCTCTCTCTAACTATATTCTCTCTCTAGCTAACCTGCGTTCTCTGTAGCTTTAAAACGCTTGTATAATTTATGATGTATTCTGCGTTAATTGATTTATCTGATTTTTGGAACTAGGTGTTCGAATCTGATTGCTTTCTCTCTCTAGCGTTATTTCCATTTTTCTGGCTTTTTTTAATTTGAATTTGTTCTCATTTTTTCTTTAATTGCGATAGTAAGCTTCAGTTGCTCTTCGGGTAATAGTCAGATCAGCCTAAACGGATTTGGTTCTTGGAAAACCTCCTGTAATATAAACCAAATGGAACAATTTTGCTCTCTCTCTCTGAAAACCTGCATTAATATAAACCAAAAGGAACAATTTTGCTCTCTCACAACGGATTTAAGGACTTGAGATTCAGCATATTTATGCCTTATTTGGATTAGATGGCCTTTAATTTGGACAAAAAAAACTTATTTTTTGGAAATGTAGATCATCCTGGGCTATAAAAGAGTAAAAAACTGCAGAAATCAGGGTATGGGATTAGAGTTACGGATCGATCCTGCGATTGGAATGGCGCTTGAGCTATAGTAATAGCTAGTTACAATACTTTGATGGACGCCTAGATGTCGTATTTTATTTTAATAAATAGTTATATTGCTTAATTTGTGGTAAATGTTATTATATTTTCAAATCAATTCAATAACCAATCTCTCCTGAGGTCAAATGAATGAGCATTTTTATTTTAAATTTTAAAATTTAAAAAATAGGTCATGGAATTAAGTTTGCTTGAGTAAAGTTGGATGCTGAAAGACTGATATTTTTACTGTGGTTGCAACGATGTAACAAATTTTCAGTAGATTTAAGCGAATTTCCTGCTTGAATTTTGTTATTTGTCATGCTTCTATCTGCTGTTTCAAGTCAAATACTTCTTGATCTCTTCCAGGCAAAGTGTAAGCTTGGCTTGAACAATCTGGATAAGTATATGATATGTTTTTTTTACTTGTTAAGAAGAGAAAGTTAGAGAAATGATTTGCATATGAATTATTTGCCCGCAATAATAGTGGTGTGCATACAAATTATTTGACAGAAATAGTAGTCGTGTCGCCAATTATATTTCACCTTTTTTTCTCGATCTCTAGTTCCTTTTGATATATGAGCCTAACTTAGATTTCATCATATTATGTCTTTCTTTTTTATGTTTATTTATTTATTATTATTATTATTATTATTTGGTAATGTTGCAGATGGTACACAATGGTCCATGGTGATGGGTCTGTATCCATCACTTGGGACTACTTGAAGCAAAATGGTTTGCAAGGACTCATTAATATCTGGCCAAGACCATCACCTATAGCATGGAAAATTATTGCTTGTTTTGGTGCATTTGAAGCAATGCTTCAACTAGTTCTTCCTGGCGAAAGAGTTGAAGGTCCCATTTCTCCTGCTGGGAACCGACCTGTCTACAAGGTCTCTTATTCGGCACCGTTGTTTACTCAACCTATTGAGATATGCCTTTACCCCCCCCCCCCCCCCCCCCCTTTTATAGAACTACTGAGAATCTTTTTTCTCTTGGAATGATGTGTGACCAATGTTCCTAACACCCAATGAAATAAAGCATCTGCATAGTGTTCATATGATCAATATGATACAATAATTGAGGTGAGAATGGTTGATGAAGTAATATAGCTGTTTTTCTATTCTCACAGGCAAACGGTTTGCTGGCTTATGCGGTCACATTGATAACATATATCAGCATTTGGTGGTTGGTTCCTTTGCTTTTCTTTATGGCTAATGTAAATTTGTAATTTAACTGTCTCCAAATAAAAAATTGAAATATGCTTTATACTTCAATAATTTGTCCTTTAGAAGTACTCATCAAAAACGAATTTCTACTTTCATAATTTGTGTTTGTGTGTTGATGAAATGTGCTGATGTGTTGATATATAATCCAAGCTTTTGTTTTGCTAAATCCTGTTCTCTCTACTATTTTCAACGTTCCTGTCTCTATTTTTGCTGGCGCTTTTGATAAAATGTCACTTCTGATTCAACTTTTATTCATTATCATACCTAGGGGCAATGTTCTATATTGCTTGGGTTATGTTTGTTTTTGGCATTTAGCATACTTCTCAATTAAATGTGGCGTATAATATTATTCTCAAAGGTTTTGCTTTTGAGTCATCTATGACTCTGTGATTCCCTAACATTTCCTTAGCATGCAAAAGTTGCAACTGCTGTCTTAAACCGGAAGATTTTGAATATTTACCAGGAAAGCATAAAAAGAAAATCCTATGTTTGATGTGCAAGCTACTGTTGCAGTTATTTGCTGTTCATGGAATTTTCCTCATTTTGGCAACCTTTGTAGCTCTTATATTTGTTATGCAGGTTGGGAATATTTAATCCTGCCATTGTGTATGATCATTTGGGAGAAATTTTCTCAGCACTAATCATTGGCAGCTTCTTCTTTTGCATTTTACTGTACATAAAAGTAAGAAAGCTCAATTGACCTCATCCATGCTCAGTTTCAAATACAGTTAAATGCATTCCTTTTCTTGTATTTAAGAGCAACTATATGTGCTTTAAAGGGGCATGTGGCACCATCTTCAAGTGATTCAGGTTCATCGGGGAACATAATAATCGATTTCTATTGGGTGAGTCTTCTATATATTTATTTTTGAAATGATAACTGTATATAATTGTATTGCTGCAAGGCCCAATAACTGGGCTCGCTTTGGGTGAGTTTCTTTTGCGTGGGACTCTAAAATTCTTAAGCAAGTTTTGTTCAATGCTGGAGCAAGGTGTTGTCATAATATATGTTCCAAAAAATATGTATCAACGTGATCTCACTCAAACAAAATTTCGTCTTTCTGTTATCTTCCAGTGTAACATAGAAATTATATATAGTCCTTTGCTGTATGATTATCATGTTTGCATGCGCAGGGCATGGAACTGTATCCTAGAATTGGTAAAAGCTTCGACATCAAAGTTTTCACGAACTGCCGATTTGGTATGATGTCATGGGCAGTTCTTGCTGTGACATATTGCATCAAGCAGGTTGGTCACTGTGCAGACCTATACCCACCTGTAAATGGATGTGAATTTTTATTTCTTCTTTTATTGTTTTTAACCTTTGGCAGTCTGAAGCACTCATGGGATGCACTCATGTACTTTGACACCAAACATTGTTTAGGAACTATACTGGAGGGCGTCTTTTTTCTGATATAAGAGTTTGTGAAAAGAAAAGAGTGATTTTACTGTTCATATATAGGGGATCTTTATGTAATTTAGTGATTTACTTTTCATTACACCGCATTCTTTATTTCCTTAATCTTTGTCTCTTGATCAGGACATTGTCTTCCATTATGTCTATTAACTTCGTCTATTTCATGACTGCAGTATGAAGCAAATGGTCAAGTAGTGGACTCCATGCTTGTAAATACTATACTGATGCTTGTATATGTAACTAAGTTCTTCTGGTGGGAAGCTGGGTATTGGAACACTATGGATATTGCACATGATCGAGGTTTGTTGTGTACTGTCATGTTGAATCATGTTGAGTTATTGTTCTTACCAAATAGTATTCTTTGCATGATGAATTAGAATGTGAAACGAGCAGTAGTTTGATTCGTGAATGTAACTTAGCAACAAAATAAAAGAGAAAAAAGATAGATGCATGAACATAGAAAACTAAGTTTGAAGAATATGGAGTTCATTTGAGACTTACATTATGAGAGGCATGTCTTTATAAAATAAAAGTTCCCCGTAAATCAAGGCTTGCTTTTTCTACTGAAGCTGTAGATACACTTTTCTTTTCTTATGAGGTGTGATTATCTATGCTGCATGTATAGTGATACATCTGAGACTAGTTTATTGTGTGTGATTTGGATTTTTAAGCCAGAAACTATTCCATGTTTCTCTTCCGGCCTTCTAGTTCTATATATATATATGGGAAATGACATTGTAAGACCCTCCCATACCCATGTGTGTAGGACCCAATAGGATCACCATTAAATTTGGCACAGATCTCTAAAAAAGTCAAGTCCCACACCCATGTGATAACTTTTCTAGAGATCTGTGTCAAATTTAATGGTGATCTTTTGGGGTCCTACACACATGGGTATGGGAGGGTCTCTTAGGATCATTACTACAAAGAGACAATTTATCTTTTGTACATGGATCACAATCATTATCATTTATTAGATGTCAAATTGGATGGCTTTCGATAAGTCACGAAGTCCGAGTTTTTTTTTGGAACTTTGTCTCTATTCAATGACACTTTTACAACAACCCATTTTGAAATTTAAGGGACAAGAATGATTATGACCTCTATGTACAAAAGATAAATGGTCTCTTTGTAGACAATTCCTATAATGGAAGACAATGTCCTGATCAAGAGAAATGGTCTCTTTGTAGACAAACCCTAAACTCTTTTTCCTAGGAAAAAGCTACCAATAGGTTGACACCTAAAATGAATAGTAATTTAGGTTATGCTTCCATCTAGTGCTTCATATTATGGCGCACAAAAGTAATAGAAAACAAATATTTCCCTGGTTTGTCTGGGGTCTTTTGGTCATTTTATTTTTTTGAAAATACTTATTTTATATTTCCATGGTGTGTGATGTTGTCAAGTACATAGGCCTAAAATTTCAGCTTAATCCGATTTGTAGATTAAAAATAAAATGGAAAGAGAAACATGCATTTCTCAACCATTTGATCAAGATTTTATGGTTGGGAGTATATAGCCTTAATTACTAT
>NW_006499801.1:2590305-2628885 GCF_000471905.2 Amborella trichopoda
GTGTTTGTGGTTATTTTTCCATATCCAAGTTCTGCATGCTATCAGGAATATCCAGACAATTTATCTTGCCTTTTTGAAGGGATGTACGTGTTCATACAAGAGTACACACCATATCCATAGAGATACTGATGACTTTACTGGTTCCTAGCTATGGTAGGCATGGATTTGTATATCAGTCATTTGTTGCTTATTGGAAAATCATGGCTGGAAAATTTGTCATTTTATGCCCTATTAATCATCTGATTTTAAAGAGCTAAATTATTATTAGAGGTGTTTTTTCTCATTCGAGTTTCAAGATGGAGAAGTTGTTCTACTGCATTGGTCCCTTAACATTGTGTGCCTGTCTTTGGTTTTGACAGCTGGATTTTATATATGCTGGGGATGCCTAGTGTGGGTCCCATCTGTCTATACCTCTCCTGGAATGTACCTTGTCAACCATCCGGTTAGCTTGGGTTCTCAGGTAAATTCTAAGAAATAGATGGTGTTTTGTGAATCTATTGGACAATTTTATGAGAGTAACTCGCTTGCAAAAAAGTAATATTTGATGGCAGTAATGCATTGTCTGCCATGCTTTGCTTTTTGACCTTCTCTACTTGCATAGTTCATGTTTGATGATGTAACTTCTGATCTTCTAAAGTTATTCCTATGCTGATGATTATCTCATCCAAATTCTAACCAATTTTGAGAACCAATGCAGCTCGCTCTTATGATTCTTGTTGCTGGCATTGGATGCATATTTATCAATTATGACTGTGATAGACAGAGGCAATACTTCCGCAAAACAAATGGAAAATGCGTTATATGGGGAAAACCTCCATCAAAGGTGATAAGGCTACTTTCATTTCTAATACTCATCAATTATGTTTATGTAATATTTATTGTTGCATTAATAGTCCTAGTGAGGATTTTACTAATGTTGATTCTATGCAGATAGTGGCCTTCTATCATACGAACACTGGGGAAAAGAAATCCAGCCTTCTCTTGACATCTGGCTGGTAAGACGAGGAAAAAATGACTTTACATCATACTACTTATTCAAATCCATAGTAGCTGAAAATGATATATTTTGTTTCTTTCTAATGTCTGAACTTGATATTTCTTATGCAATTTATGTTTGCAAAAAGCCTTGTCATCAGTTAATTTGTGAATCTTCTGTCTCTGACTTATATAGGCTCTTACCCAGTACCATATTAATGGGACGGCTCTTTGAAGATACTTTTCATGACTAGAATATCGACTTTAAAAACCTTGGGAAGATAATCCTGGTCCTCCTAGATTAGTTGTTTTTAGAAATAAACAAGGATTTGGCATTTGTTGTCTTTGACTAGGAATGCTTTCAGAAGTTATTCTAATTGATTTTCGTTTGTATTAAGTCAGTTGATGCCTTTTGACTTGAACATAGGGCTAGTTTATTGTGAGCCAAGTAAATTCTCCTTCCTTGGAACATCGTAGTAGTATTTTCAAAAAGTTAGAATTCACCTTTCTAACTTCTTTTTTCTTTTCCCGTCTTTTGGAGAGAACAAGTTGTATCATTGGAGTTCACACGTTGCGATGCATGCAGGTGGGGTTTGTCTCGACATTTCCATTATGTTCCGGAAATATTGGCAGCCTTCTTTTGGACTGTGCCAGCTCTTTTCAATCACGTAAGGAGCATCTAATTTATCTGCTTGTTTTTACTTTGAATTGATATTGCTATGACCTGATATTTCTTTATGTGCTGGAATCTGATTTTCCTTGACATGTTTTTTTCTTGATCTTTCTTTGTGACATTTTCAGTTCCTGCCCTACTTCTACGTGATATTCTTGACAATTTTGCTATTTGACCGAGCTAAGAGAGATGACGAACGATGCATGGCCAAGTAAGCTCTCGCCAATTAGTAAAACTTCCAAGAAATTTTGAGTTTTGCTTTCCCAAATCAATTTTTTTTTTTTGATATCTCAAAATAAAGGAAGGGAGTTTTAGCTTTTCCTTAACAAAGACAAAAACATTTGTGAAAGGTCTGTTGTTTGGGTATATATACAGCGTTAAGGATGGAGATATAATTTATTTGTTAACAGGTACCAGAAATACTGGAAGGAGTACTGTGACAAGGTGCCTTACAGAATTATACCTAGTATTTATTGATGCTTTTTTAGGTATCTGTAACCTAAGTGATGGGGTATGTACGATTTTTGATGAATTGGTTGTAAGTTTTAGTAACTTATAAATTGTATTCTGTGAGGCCCTTGTTTTCTCTTCAAATATTATATGCATCTTTAGGTGAGAGAGAGAGAGACTTATTTGAGAGAGGGAGAAAGAGAGATGGATTGTCTTGTTTACTTTCGGAAAACTTATTTGAGAGAGAGTGGTTTATGTTGTAGAGAGAGATTCCCTTTTTGTGTGTGTGAGAGAGAGACTGTGTTTGTCTGTATGAGAGGGAGATTCCATGTGTATGATGGGGAGAGGGAGAGGTTCCCCATGTGAGAGAGAGATTCCCTTTCCCGTGTGTGAAAGAGGGAGAGAGAGCTTCCCTGTTTGTGTGTGTGAGAGCGAGAGGAGAGATTCCCTGTTTGTGTGTGCATATGTAAGAGAGATGAGAGAGAGAGAGATTTTCCCTGTTTGCGTGTGCATGTGTTACACATCCTCCTGTGTGTGTAAGAGAGAGAGAGACTCCCATGGTAACATTTTGTGTATCTCTTCTAAGGGATATTGAAATTCGACCAATCAATGAAGAAGGGGCCATTTTTTTATTCGTTTGGTTAGATGTAAAAGAATTGCAATGTTGGATTCCAGTTGACTTGGGAGTCAAAAACTTCCAAAAAGTTGTGAATTATCAAAATGACAGACTCGACTAGGGCTGTTCATGGGTCGGGTTTAGGCCAAGCAAAGCTTGGGTAGTGTTCAACGAGGAAGTTGGATTGAGCTGGGCCAGGTCGTTGTGTGAAGCCCTGCCTGCCATTTTGAAATTCTGTAAAATAATTGTCATTTTAACATTGCATTTTTAAACCCCACCATCTTAGTTAAAAAGACTTGTCTCTCCTCTAAAAGTTTCATCGTCTGCAAACAAAGTGGAAGGGAACACATGAACTAGAAAATGATAATCCTGAAAGGATCAAAGAAATATACATTACAAACACGAAACAAAGGGCTAAATCAGCTTGTTTGGACTTTTTGGAGACAAAACTTCAAAGTGTTTGAACTCTATGTCTATCGCTAAGCCAAATCCAAGGGAACACATGAACTAGAAAATGATAATCCTGAAAGGATCAAAGAAATATACATTACAAACACGAAACAAAGGGCTAAATCAGCTTGTTTGGACTTTTTGGAGACAAAACTTCAAAGTGTTTGAACTCTATGTCTATCGCTAAGCCAAATCCAAGGGACAGCTCATTAGAAACACAAGCACCAAGAGAATTTGACCGGGTAATAGGAGTACATTCTGCTCCCTTTGCGTCCTAAAAAGCTATTTGCAATGCGTCCTAAAATGCTATTTGCAATGTCATGTTATAGACAATTTTGCTTTAGAACCTGAAATCCAAACCTTACACTGCACTCGGAAACCGATAAAAGTACCCTAAAATTAATCCATCAGCCTAGTGAGTTGAACACCATCAAATAACAATCTATATAGAAACCCCGGTGTATTGATTTTTGATGAATTAAGCAATAAAACCAAACCCTTAATTTGATGCATATTAGTGAGAAATCCATAAAAATGGCCATTGACCATGAAACTAGTGGAATTTATAAACGAGCTTATGCCAGAATTCCATCAATGCATAATGAGCCTTTATAACTTCATTATCATTTAAGTTTTATCCAAACTATTTGGGATCTTCTACATGAATTTTATCTACTAAACTTACAACATTGGTTTATGATTTATGAAATAAATATAAAGTTTTACACTTGCTATCAACCTAACACAATCCTCTTCCTTTCTCCAAACTATTTCGGATCCAAATTGATTCACAAACTATGGGAATAGAGGAAATCATTCCGACTCTTCAATCTTATTGAAATAATCATGCAAGAGCATGCATCTGATGTTAATATAAATAGAAAAAATAAAATTACCGGTGTGGTTGGTTTCCTTATACACTGGACGTGCTGATGTTTTGCTGTTTTGTGTACCAACACAATTACAATAACAAGAGCTTCCTCACTTAGGAAAATCTTAAAATCACATATAATTACTTTCGTATTGCCACGTCCAGTAAATCTCAAAATAACTACGCAAACTCCAATCAATAAGTGGCTATTCAGAAGAAATTACTTGTTTCTTTGCATATCCAGTAATTATCAATGTGTGACTCATGTTATTGTTCTAGCTGTTTTTTCCAACTAGACTCCACTATTTTTTTCTTCGGGAAACATTACTATTCCTTTTATTTAACTGGGTGACACTAGTACTATATCTACAACCATTAACCATTCAAGCTGACGGCACGGATTGCTTCAAAACAATCATGTGTGGTGGTGTGCTTGCTATCGACACGCGTACACAGAGGTCACCTACATGCATGCAGA
The DNA here is from genome assembly GCF_000471905.2 of Amborella trichopoda. The sequence goes on from NW_006499801.1 coordinate 2,594,819, forward strand.
GAGAAGGAGAGAGAAAGAGTTCAACACACCAGCGTGGTTGATGTAAAAAATAACATCAGAAAAAAATAAAAATAAAAAGGTTGATAAAATGTACTTTATCTCAAGATCTGTAAGGGAATTCACCCCATGATTGAGAGAATATACCCTCTCTTAAGATCTGGGAATCTACCACAAAATAATTTCTTCACGAGACCAAATTTTATTAACTTATCTATCTCTTTTTACGATGAAAGGAAACCTCTTTTTAAATAGACTAAAAAAATAAGATAAACATTAACAAGAAAATCTTTTTCTGCACTTTTCCTATTTTATCTTTTCTTCCCTATTTTCTCTCTCTTCCCTTAACCTCACGTACAATCCCTTTTATCCAAAGCCTAAAAACTACTTTTTATGTAACCTTAATTTAACTTTATCTATTTATATTCCAAACTAAGTAACACAAATCAATCAATAACTAATTAACCCAAATCCATAAATATCAACTCACACATAAACTCAATGCCTACAAATATCCCTGCGCACCTCCTCTCCTTCTCATGAAGAGATAAACTAAAGAATAATAAAAAATTAAAATAACCCTAATATTATTTGCATCATTCTCCCCGGGTTGGGAGAAACTCGACCTCGAGCTCAAAAGTTGGTGATGAAGTCCCACCATGAGCCTTAATACTTTTTCTTCAAGACTGATGCCTGCAACTGTGTTCCAAGAGTAATTGTTGAATACGAGCTTGGGCTGATTATTCCTATTCCGGAATGAGTCTAGCTCCAAAAAAACACCAAGTTCAACCGATGAACACGCTTGACTATGAAATTTTAGGAGATAGATTTTAATGTCAAAATCTCGTGATCATTTTATAGGACGTGTTGGATCTGGCTGCTGTATAGAACACGACGAATCTAGCTTGTTAATTTCTTCTTTACGAGGAAGATTGTTCTCCAACCGCTGTATCTCTTGTTTCTTCTCACGTATTTTAGTTCGAACATCCTCTAGGATGTTAGAAAACTTTTCTATAGCTTGATCCCAATCTTGTTCACAACGATCATCTATAGCAGATCTAACTTGCTTTGATCTAGCTTGGTCTCTGTAGATCTAACTTCTCTGGATCTAATTTGCTCTCTGGATCAACCTGGCTATGATATCAATTGATGTAAATAAAATAATACAAAATAAAAATAAAAATAAAAGATTAAGAGGATATACCCTATCTCAAGGTCTGCAAAGGAATTCACCCTAAGGTTGAGAGAATATACACTCTCTCAAGGTTTACAAAGGAATCTACCCCAAAATAGTATCTTCACGAGACCAAATTTTATTAATTCATCTACATTTTTTTACAATGAAAGGAAACCTCCTTTTAAATAAACTAAAAAAATAAGATAAACATTAACAAAAAAAAAAACTCTCTCTACACTTTTCCTATTTTATTTATTCTTCCCTATTTACTCTCTCTTCCCTTAACCTCAAGTACCATCCTTTTTATCCAAAGCCTAAAAACTAGTTTATATTTAATCTTGTCCTTTTACATTTCTAAATTAGCTCCCTTAATTTAACATTATCTATTTATATTCCAAACTAAGTAACCCAACTCAATCAATAACTAATTAACCCAAGTCCATAAATATCAGTTCACACACAAACTCAATGCCCACAAATATCCCTACGCACCTCCTCATCTATTCCTGAAGAGATAAACTAAAGAATAATAAAAAATTTAAATAACCCTAATATTATTTGCATAAGTGGTGGTCAAAGTTGTTCCCCTCATTCACATTTCTATACGATACCATGTCTCTTTTACCTAAGGCTTCTTCTTAACGTCCAAAACCAGATCTAAATTTCACTATAAATAGGGGTGCTCTCCCCCATCTCTACACACATCTCTTTCTCCCATAAACTCTCTCTCTCTCCCCTCCTTAGGGGCCACACCACTCTCTCTCCTTTCAAATTTTCTCTCTCTAATTTCTCTCTCTAAAAGTTTCATATGACGTATTCTCTCTCTAAAAGTTCTATAAGAGGCATGCCCCAACCCTAGGTCTACTACTCTCTCTCTTGACCTAAAGATATTAACCCTAGGTTTACTACTCTATCTCTCTTGACCTAAAGATAATAAGGGTTTGGAAAATCAGGGGTAAAGCTTTAGTTAATTTTGGGGTTAGGGTTTTGTAGAGATTTAATGATAGTTATCTAGTTTGGCCGAAATTAGCTTTCACGGTTCGAGATTGAAGCTAGACCGCTGATCCCGTGCCATTGGATGTGGTGACTTGATATGGGGTGTAATAAGCCCGATTGAAGTAATCTTCAGTATCTTCTCTTTTACTGACTTGCTCTCTTTTATTTTTATATTCTCAAGCATAGTATTAGGTTGAATAAATGATATCAAGTAGGTGAGTTTTATTTTATTGTTGTGCTGTTTTATTTTGAAATATTTATTAGTTATAATAAGACTATATATAAGTGACCTTTTTGTCAAAATAAAAAAAAGTGATTATTATCATTAATAAAAAAAAAAAATTGTATTCTGTGCCAAAATATCACATAGGTCTTCCTTTAATCTCAAGCATAGGGCGATCCAAGTGAAGACCTTTATCCATGGAGGGGGTCCAGAACCTAGCAATGATGGACCGTTGGGAGGGATGAGCAGCAGGGGGAGGTGAGAGGAGACTGGGAAAGTCCCTGATGTAGCCGGACTCCAAATGATTTGGTCCTCACCATTAGGTGAAAAGTAAAAGGAGTGGAGAATAGAAGAGAGTTCTAGAAAGACAGGGAGTTCATCATCTCGAAGCGGTATGTGGAAATGAGGATCCCAGGGTCTAGAGTTTCCAACTGTGCCAAAGAGCTCAGCTGTTGAGGCGTCGCGATTCCGCGCTAGACGAAAGAGATTAGGAAATTGCAGCGAGAGGGGACGTCGGTCAGTCCATAACTTCACTCTCGTCCCCGCCCTAAACGATTTGAATGGGTGGAAGGAGAAGCAAGGATTGGAAGTTGTCCTATCCACATCCCCCCACCCCATTCATTCGTTCTATTTGCATAATAAACTTTAGTAGACTTTTTCGTCTTGCCATCCTTTTTTAGTTGTTGGGATCAATCTCCTCCTTTTGTGCCTCGTTGGACATGCTTGCCAAGATATCATTTAGAAGAGTGACCTTTTTAATTAAATTTATATTTAGCTTATCAGCCCATAATTCTTAAAAAATAAATAAATCAGGGTTTCTTAGCTGATGTGCACATATGGAATCCATTTATGATACATCTCGATCATAGATCCATTAAAGTGTTTCCTCTCTCTAGGATCCCGCAGCTACATTTCGCCATCTCCGTTTATATACAGTGTAGATTTTTTCTTCCTTTACTTCTTTTGTCGTCTCGCTTGCAATGTTGGATTCTAGTTGACTTGGGAGTCAGAAAACTTCCAAAAAGTTGTGAATTATCAGACTCGTCATGGGTCGGGTTTAGGCCAAGCAAAACTTGGGCTGGGCTGGGCCAGCTCCTCGTGTGAACCTGCCTGGTTGGCTTGCCATTTTGAAATTTTGTGTAAGATAACTGTCATTTTAACATTGCATTTTTAAACCCCACCGTCTTAGTTAAAAACACTTCTCCCTTCTCTGAAAGTTTCATCGTCTTCAAATTAAGTGGAACACATGAACAAGAAAATGATAATCCTGAAAGGATAAAAGAAATATACATTAACAACCACCCAAAAAAAAAGGGCTAAATCAGCCTGTTTGGACTTTTTAGGACAAAACTTACAAGTGTTTGAACTCTTTGTGTCTACCACTAAGCCAAAGCTCATTAGAAACACAGACACCAAGAGAATTGACCGTATAATAGGAGTACATTTTGCTCCTAAAAAGCTATTTGCTATGTCAGCTAAATGAAAAAAAGCTCTATATAATTTTGCTTGAGTTAACCTGAAATCCAAACGTTACACTACACTCGGAAACTGATAAAAGTGCCCTAAAATTAATCCATCAGCCTAGTGAGTTGAACGCCATTAAATAACCATCTATATAGAATCCCTGGAATATTGATTTTTGATAAAATAAGCAATAAAACCGAACCCTTAATTTGATGCATACTAGTGAGAATCCATAAAAATGGCCATTGGCCATGAAACTAGTGGAATTTATAAACAACCTTATGCCAAAATTCCATCAATACATAAAAGGGGTGCGGTTTGTATGGAGCCTAGGCTTTAAACAATCAAATTAGAGCCTACCTTCAAATAGTGTCGAAAAACGTGATCTCAATACTAGAAATCCTTGTGATAGCCTTAAAATATAGTTTCATCTTTTTTTATAAAGTTTAAAACTTAAGAGTTTTTCTAATGACATAGAGAGAGAAACGGGGATGTCACATGGTTCTCTCTTTGTTGATTGGCTGATCATGTATGTACTGAAAGAGCATGATTCTTGACTGCTAGTACAAATGAGAAAAATATCCCTGCATAATGATTTGATAGCAGCCTTGCTTAAATATAATATTATTCTTCTTTTTTTTTTTGAAAGGAGATCAATAAGTTTTATTGATTAACTAAAAGAGATTACAGTGCCAGAAACGAAACTTGAAGAGAGAGAAAGGCCCCCTTTAGTAAGAGAGTCTGCTAAAGAATCAGCTTCACGAAAGACGTGGACAAAAGAGATGTCAAGAGACCTAAATTGAAGACGATAGGTAAGTTCCTCTTAACATCAACTTCCAAGATTTCGGACCCCTCCTTAGTAATGAGGCAACAGCGCCAAAGGTCATGAAGGATGATGTTCAACAGTCTCTCAAAAGGACAGCCACAACCATCAAACACTCTACGATTCATTTCTTTCCATGCTTCCCACAAGATCAGTCCTCGAACAATTTGCCAAAGAACGCACCCCAACTTGGGGAGTGGTACGGACACATTCGAGATGATGCCAATAACCTCGGCAGGCATGATAAGCGGTATGCCCAATTTATCAAAGAACCAATACCAGATACGAAGGGTAAAAGGGCAGTGGAGGAACAAGTGAGACGTTGTTTCAGCATCTAATTTGCAAAGCAAACAAACATTAGGCAAACCTTACCTCTCTTGATAAGGTTATCAGTGGTCAGCACCTTGTTTTGCACAGCCAGCCATAAAAAGGCTTGAACTTTGTGAGGTAACGGTCACTTCTAGATGGTGGCAATCTCAAACATAGACCATCTCCACTGGTCATGGAATAACATATTATACATCGACTTGACTGAGAACTGACCATCGGGCCGAATCTTCCAAATGGCCATATCAATGGCATCCAGAGGGATATAGACCTCGTGAAGAAGTGAAAGCCACTCCACATATTCCTAAAAAATAGAGTTGGAAACTCTAGAATAGGGGAGGTTGATGTTTCAGCTAATCTGGGAACCCCTACGAATACACAATTCAGCTACAAAGGCATTGGGGTTGTCCATACACTGGAAAATAGATGGAAAAAGATATTTCAAAGGCATTAGACCCACCCACTTGTGGTGCCAAAAAGAGATGTTACGACCATCACCCAAACTCCACCTAATGTCCCTATGAATTAATGGATTTCTAAATAAAGGACAAACCTTGTGAACCACTTCTTGCCTCCACCCACATCCGACCACCACTTGATACTATAACTGATCTTTGTGAAAAAGGCTTCTCCATCACCATTTAGAGAAGAGGGCTTGATTAACCAACGACACCCGCCTCAATCCAAGACCACTCTCTCTCCTTGGGGTACACACTCTATCCTATCTAAAGAGATGGTATTTTTTTGAGTTATCAAATGAACCCCATAAGAAGTTCCTCATCAAAGATTCAATCTTCTTAGCCACCCTAGGCGGAATCAACAATAAAGACATCTGATAGATGGGTAAGTTAGACAAACACGCTCTAATAAGAGTGATCCTACCCCCAAGAGAAAGGTGTTTATACTTCCAAAGATTAAGTTTGACTTGAATTCTTTGAATGATCTTATCCCAAACAGCTAAGGGAAGTCGACCATCCAAAAGAGGTAAGCCCAAATAAAAAATAGGGAAGTTCCACCTTACAACCCAAAATAGCAGTCAAGTTTGACAAAAGAGACTCATCACAACTAATACAAATAACCGCTGATTTCGCAAAATTGACCTTGAAACCCAGTGCAATTTCGCAAACATTCAGAGGCATGACAACATTAGCAATCTGCCTAGACCTAGCTTCACAGAAAAGAAGCGTGTTGTCATCATATTGCATGTGTGAAATACAAGGGCCACTATTAGGCAAATGAAAACCATTAAAGTGGCTACAACATTGAAGATGAACCGACTGAAGTATTCAACATAAATGGAGAACAAAAAAGGGGAAAGGGGTTCCCCCTGCCGAAATCCCCTAGAAGCACGAAAAAACCCCGATGGGGAACCTTTGAAAAGAATAGAGAAATGTGTGGAGGACAGGCAGCCAAAGATCCAGCTCCTCCACTTCACCCCAAAACCCATATTCTTCATGATTTCTAGCAAAATGCTTCATTCCACTCTATCATAGGCCTTCTTCAAATCCAACTTAATGATAACCTCAAGTTCGTTGCTCAACACGCGCGAGTGGATACACTCTTGAGCTACCAAAACACTGTCGGTGATAAGCCTATCCTTAATGAAGGCAAATTGGAAACCAGTGATAATATTTGGTAGGACAACTTTAAGTCTTTCAGCAAGCACCTTAGCAATAATATTATAAAGATTGGAAAGAAGACTTATTGGTCTGATATCACCTAAAACTTCGATGACTGAAGTTTTGGGGATCAAGGCAATATAAGAAGAGTTAACTCCATGAAAAACCTCACCATGCCTCATAAAGTCTCTAACCATCTCCAGGATTTCCCAACTGATCAGATTCCATAACTTGTTGAAAAAGAACAGCAGGAAGCCATTAGGGCCAGGAGCCTTGTCTCCTAGTAAGGCGAAGACTGCTTTTTTGACCTCTTCCATAGTCAACTCTACTGCAAGAAGACCTCTCGCATAAGAGGTCAGACCTTTAAAACCCACTCTAGATAGTCTTGGCGTGACCTTCACTTCAGAAGTAAAAGCCCTCTTAAAGTGATCGGTCATAGCCGAGGCCATCGCGGATTCATTGTCAGGGTCAGTTCCAACAATCACTAGACCCGAGACATCATTTTGACGCCTCCTAGCACTGGTGATCGCATGGAAGAATTTGGTGTTAAGATCACCTTCCTTAAGCCACTTAACTATAGATCTCTGCCTCCAGAACACCTCCTCAACTTTGCGGAGCTCCTGAAGTTCCAAGGTTTTAGCGAGCCTCTCCAACTTCTGCTCCTCAGAGAGAATGCAAGAATTTTGGACAAAAGCATCAAAGTCGGAGAGAAAGGTAAGGACATCATCAATTTTAAGACTGACATTAGAGATGTGCTCACGTTTCCAGGCAATAAGCCTATGCTTGACGCAAAGAAGCTTTTATGGAGCTAGAAGTCCATAGAGCCAAAGGAGATAGAGTTCTCCCAAGCACTCTTGATAATGTTCCCAACCACTTTTTCAGAAAGCCAAGCAGCTTCGAATCTGAAGGTTTAGGGCCTTTGGAAAGGACCTTAAGGCACAAGTGTAAGGGAGTACGATCAGAAGAGAGTCTCGAAAGAGCCCTCACCGCTGCACAAGAAATAATCAGTCCACTCCCCGGACACTAAAAATCGATCCAATTTAGACATGAATAAATTGAAAGAACTATTGTTAGTCCACGTAAAGTAGGCACCAACAATAGGCAAATCAATGAGAACATGGGATTCAATAAAATCATTGAAGAACCTCATAACAGACGAAATTGAATCAGAATAGGAACATTCATCCGGCCATCTCATAAAATTAAAGTCCCCACCCAAACAAAGCGGAAAAGAAAAGCTCCTAATAAAAGCAGCCATATCATTAATAAAAAGCCTGGCACTAGAGATGGTAGGACTCGAGAGTTTGGTTTCCTGTAAGATGGTAGGGCTGCGCCGAAGATCTCGACCCCTTGACAGGATCTTTACCAATAGCTTTGCCTTTGCCCTCTCCAGGGGTTTGAGCACCCTTCTGTGGATCCGAGGGGTGAAGACCCCTAAGAACCTCTTTTGCAACTTTCTTCTTATCAAGAATCTCTGTGAAGACCTCCGCAATGGGGACATCGTAATCCATGCCGCAATCTGCCACCAAACCAGTAATCTTCTGCTCGTACGGGATGTCTGGGCTCGAAAAGGAATCAGCAAGGGGCACCGCATCCGAAGAAGAGCCAACAACGGGCAACCCACTCACAAGTACAGGGATAGCAGTAAGATGAAAACTAAGTTGGACATCTTCCGGACGGGAAACAACAATTGGAGACGGCGAATCCACTTCCATCAGCACAAGGCTGTGGTCAACCATCCCCACTCACAGAGTCCGGAACTTCCCCTTCAAGAACCATGGCGTCTGCAGGATCATCAAGCGCAACCACTGCCAGCGGATCCACCAGCAATGGGTCAAACCTCAGCTTGGGAGAAGAGAGGGATCTCCTAGCTGCTTTACGAAAGAATAGGGGGGTACATCTTTGCAGCGATCACAACAAAAGGTTGAAAGCAACCACTGAGCAACAGCTATAAACAGAAGCAAGGAAAGCAAAAAGCCCAACCGAGAGGAAGGAAGAAGATTTACAGGGAAGCTTCTGCTTACGTTGTGGAGGAGGCAAAGGGAGTGTCGGTTGGGAAAAGGAAAGAGTCTGTGTCGTCAGATAGCGTGCCGTCAGGGCAGGCGTCCTTCCGGGACGAAGCACCGGCAATTCACTAGAAACTTTTGGTGGTCCCCTGCAGACTATCGCAGGAAATGGAGTAGCACCCACCGGCAATTCACTAGAAACTTTTGGTGGTCCCCTGCAGACTATCGCAGGAAATGGAGTAGCACCATCAGGCTCAGCACATGTCAATTCCAGAGACACGTCATGTCCCCTATCCCGGAACGGCTCCTTATGAGTCGTCGGTGGCATCGCGAAACCGCCCACCAGGAACCAACATTTGGAGATTTTCAAAGTTTGAACGAGCTTCTTATCCTGCCTGGATTTCCGGTGATGGCGACATTTATGAACTAAACCGGTGTGGTTGGTTAGCCACGGGAACACGGCCCGTTAGTTAACCTTCTTCCCCCAATCCCTCACTTCCCCACGGCCTGGACCAGAATCTCTCTCCTCTCTTCAACGGAAACAAGGATAGAGAAAGCCTCCTTACCCACCACAAGTCTAACAACGTTTGGACTCCGTGCCATTTCCAAATCCGAATGCAAGCAAAGCTTAAATCTTTCCCAAGAACCGAATTATTATCGATGTCACAAAAGTATCCACTGACCGCACATGCAAGGGGACACCATTAACCCTAATCCACACACTCTCCTTGCTTAAATAAGAGGAGTGAGAGGATGGATTCCAACGGTCAAGAGAAAAGGAGCCTCCCCCTAATCCTAACTAACCTGTTAGATAAAGCGACTTGAATTTCTTCCCCATGGTAAAGCAAAAAAACTATCCTCAAAGATTTTTAACCTTAGGAGCATAAAGCAGTTTCCAACATCTTCTTGTCCAATCACTCAATCCGAAAAAATCAAGAGCATAAGGCAGTTTCCAACATGTTCTTGCCCAATCACTCGATCCGAAAAATCCAGATGTAGGTGGGGAGAAAGACCCAACGACCGGAAAATAACACCACCAGAGACGTAGGGAACAACGACACAAGGAACCCGGATTCCTCCCACGACTTTACCACACCTACAATCAGCCTCCTCACCAGAGACCATCTTATCATTACCGTAACACAATTATTCAACCCAATTCTTCAAGACATGGGATGTTGACTATACTAAAACTTTCAGCAGCATTTGGCCACTTGTTTTCGCGAGAAATATTTTTAATATAATATACTCCTTGACCCCCCTCAAGAATTAGCACAAATTATCAACCATAAAGAGGCATTGTCTTGAAACAATTACTGCTTGTGCATAGGCAAGCTGATATCTGGAGAAATGATGGACTAAGAACTTGAGCAGTTTCGACACAGTTATGAAAGATTTAAGAATGTCAAGATGCCGCTAAAGACCACAGCCGCGCACGCAAACAAACACCCATATGCAAGTACTCATATACAAAGAGACATTACTGCCCTTAAAGACGAGCTTTTGGCTAGAAAAATAACATTGACCAAAATGACGAATAAAAGTTTTTATTACTCATAAAAGAAAGAGGCTTGCATGGGTAACTACTCCAATAAAACACCATCAGTTGGTCACCTTAATTAATCACTCCTCCGAAACGAAGGCTCCACTATGAAAATTTAAAAAATACGTTACAAAATAAATTATTTTCAAAACTTGAAATTCATTTATCCTTTTTTTTTCTCATTTTCATACATCTTGATGTCAAGATAATCAATTTGAAGATATTTGGGTATCAAAACAACCTCTTCCAATGAAATTTTTGTGGTAGGCTCTAATTTGATTGTGTGGAGCCTCAGTTCTATATAAACTTTTCCCATACATAAATGTATAAGTCGTTCTTTTTCTACTTATATTTGTGCTCTAAATGATTTAGTGTAAATTAAAAGAGCCTTTACAATCGTGATCATCATTTGAATGTTTGAACTTTATCCAAACTATTTGGGTTCCGCTACATGAATTTTCTCTACTAAACATACAACATTGGTTTAGAATTTATGAAATAAATGTAAAGTTTTACACTGGTTACTAATCTAACACAACCGTCCTCCTTTCTCCAAACTTGAGACCGGCATGACCAGCTTGGGACCGGCCATGACAGAGTTTAAAAGAGCCTTTATAAATCATTAGTTAAATTTATAATTACATATCAAATGATTTTTATTCAAAAATTGTGATAAGATTTAATAAAAAATAGTGTATACTATGGGACTCATTTACTTTTTTTTGTACAAAAAGATCACAAATATTTTTAATAATTGGATGTAAAATCGAATAAATTGAAATGTGTCACAACATTCGAGAAATTTCGTTTTAGACTTTGTGCTCAATCAACGACACATCCCCAACCACCCGACTTCATGTCCAACAATCAATAATGATTGTGACATCTTTATAGCAACGTAAATGGTCCCATTACATACATTTCCTTACTAAAAATGTTTAATCAAAACCATGAGGGCGTGTTTGTCCCAATAAATAGAAACTCTAATATTCTTGTGCATGAATATTTTTGGAACTCATTTGCCTCATCCCATTTCAAACCCTACTTGTGCAAAAAATGCCAGAAAATAGCTTTTAAATAAAAATCATCATTGTCGTCGTCCAAGCCTTATCCCAATTATTTGGAGTCTGCTACACGAATCATGTTCTGTCATTCTGCTATCTCAAGAGCTATACCCTCAATCAGATCACAAGTCACCCTATCTCTTTTCACTACTTCCATCCATGTCCTTATGGCCTTCCCCTTGACTTTGTAGGGCCTTGACTTTTTACAGCCTTCAATGTTTTCCCAATGTTATTGATCGGTAGTATTATGAAAAGTAGACTTTCTATTTACTTCCACGACAAACACATCCTTATAGTTCAATTTTTTCTTCTTTGGGCTTATCGGGTAAGTAAGAAGGCCACAAGGCTTTGATTGATTGAAACTGAATATGAAGTCATTTCAGAAAACAAAAAGATCAAAAAGATAAAAAGCAAAGAAAGAATGTGGACTTGAAGAAGCTTGGTAGTGATGGCAAAACCAGGAATATTATTTATTCATGGATGGAAGAATGATAATTACAGTTATATATTCACAAAACCACCTCACATTTCAGAAAGAAGGTTGCTAATTTTCCGGAGTTCCTTGAGAGCCGCCATGGCTGTGACTTGCCCTTTGCTATTCAAAATATTTCTTGACAAGTTCTCCAACGAACCCACCTGGCTTCGTTCTTGCTGGAAAACTGACTCGATGACCTGCAACATAGATATGTGTCAGAGTTAGTTATCATAAATATTACTAGAATTTCGTCTCCTATAGCAAAAATGTTTCTTCTATGGCGAAATATAACTAGTCAGCCATCTAGTTAAGAAATGAAACTACTGCCAATTTCAACAATCTTTTGATGAAAGCTATCAATGCAAAGAATTGATTCACAAACTATGGGAATAGATGAAATCATTCTGACACTTCAGTTACATTGTAAAGGATTTGCACGCCAAAAACAATTATGCAAGAGCATGTATCTGATGTTAACATAAATAGTAAAAATAAAATTACCATTGTAGTTGGTTTCCTTACACAATATATTTACTGATGTTTTGCTGTTTTGTGTACCAACACAATTAAAATAACAAGAACTTACTTAGGTAAATTTTAAAAACACATGTAATTACTTTCGTATTGCCACGTCAAGTAAATCTTAAAATAACTACACAAACTCCAATCCATAACTGGCTATTCAGAAGAAATGACTAGTTTCTTGCATATCCAGTAAGAGTCAATGTGTAACTCTTGTTATTGTTCTAGCTGTTGCTTCCAACCAGACTCCACTATTTTTTTGTATCATTGAAGTTTCGGGAAACATTACCATTCCTTTTATTTTACAGATGACACAACTACTATATCTACAACCATTAACCATTTAATAAGATGGCGCTAATTGCTACAAAACAATCATATGTGTGGTGCAGGTGTGCTTGCTATCGACACATAAAACATGTACACATAGATCACTCACATGCAGAGAGAGAGAGAGCAACCAATCAAATGACACACCTGAATATTTTCAAGCATAGACTGTCCAAGGCTTCTGAATGTACTGATCACATTCTTATCTGCTGTTTCCACTACATCAGTACACTCGGGCAAACTACTTGACCCTTCGGAGGCCAACCCACCAGCACGGCGGTCAGAGTTGTTGTGCCCCTCATTCACATTTCCATTCAATACCATGTCTCCTTTCTCGAAAGCTTCTTCTCCATTGGACCGACCAAACCTCCAAAACCACTGAAATTTGCCAGAGATAGGTTTCCTATCCTTTGAGCCAGCCTCCTTTTTACCATTTGCTTCCTCGGTGACCTTCACAATTGCGTCAGCCCCAAGTTCTCTCTGCTCCAAACCCTCCTTGGTTTCAGATTCCAAAAGGGGTTGGCACTCAGGAACAATGGTGCATGCTTCATCCACACGATCACTATCATCACCATCAAGAGATAAAGCACTAGTGACACTACTTTTTTCGGAGTCATTCTCATTGTCGATAGCTCGAATAAGGGCACTAGCATATGTTGATATATTTGGCGAGCTTTCCTCACTTCCTCCTGCTCCACTTGTTTCTTCCTCCATATCCTTTTCAGCATCTATCTGGACAGAAAAAGGCCTTTCAGGGCTAGACATACTGCCAGATGGGTTTTCTAAATCTTCATTTGAGCAAAGCTCTCGGTTCAGATCCTCTAAAAGCCTTCTCCTGACAGGGTACTGATGTCCATTTTGGCCATTTGCTGTCTTTGTATGAGATGGCTCTGATTCAGCCCTTGCTAGGCTTAATCGTCCCCTTCCTAAAGCCTTTTTCTCAGTCGATTTCAAGCTTCCTTTCCTTTGCTCTGACTTCAACATTGAGCTCCTCCATTTCTCTTCCCAGTAGCTATCAGGTAGTGAACCCAAAAGAGAATTAGGAGATAGCGAACCTGAAATCTGGCGAGGAGATGAAAGGCTAGAATTACGAGTAAGTGCAGATTTACTAGCATCAAAAGCCCCTGGGTAAAAATAAGAGGGTACTCTTGTATCAAGAGCAATAGTATACAAAGATCTTGCCTTCTCAATCAATTTTTTCACTTCTATATTCTCAGGAAAGTTGAGCAGCTTCTGAAGACAGGCAGTGGCAGTTTCGGTAGCGAGCAAAGAGGACCGGAGATGCAGAAGCATAGAGACGGCCATGGCTGAAATAAATGCCTCTCGAGGAGAATTTGCAATTCTCACATGATTATCATTGTTATTATCGGGAATAACAGGACTATTATCGCAAGCAAATATTGAGTCCCAAACAAGCAAGAGATCTTCTAGTAAGAATTCTCGCCCAAATAGTACACGTAGCCATCGAAGCGCAAAGTACTGTGGTTCAACCCCAAGCTCCACCAAATGGTCAAGGAGGGATATATCAACTATAGAAAGCAATCGATATAATGAAAAGGATGCTTCTATTACAGGTGGTAGACCAGTTAAAGAACCCACATTAGGTGAAGGAGAGAAGTAATCAGCCATGGCCACACCACCACCACCTCCGCTCAATAGTGCATCAAACATACAGTAAGCATCATGCTCCATGAATCTCTCAGATAAGAGAACCCCGAGTTCACCTTCTGCCCCATAAGCATCACTAACTAATACAATGGACCTTATGTCAGGATCAAGCTCATCCAGGCTGCTAACTTTGGCCACAGTTTGCCGAAAATTTATGTCATCATCACCGTCCTCTATTGCCCATTTGATATTGGACAAGCCATCAAACTTGTCATTGAAATGATCTTCATGAAGTTCTCTGACCTGGGCGAGGCGCAAGACATCAACATGAAGAACATATAATAAAGGAGCCAAAAGCTCATGCATACCTGCAATCCAGAAAACACCGATGATGTCCAAGAAACAGAATATTGATATATCAAAGTTCTGATGGGATAACTAATAATCCTTGCTTTTTACAGTACTCTAATGTTCAGAAGAGCGAGATGCTCTTGGACCATAAAGCATATATCTATGTGTCATGTTTCTACATGTTTGTTATTTTTATATATATTTTAAAGGCTGGATTCATGATGGCAGGGAGAAATTCGGGGTGTTCACTAATGGCACACATGCAGGTGCGCACACACACATGCACAAAATACACAGAGCAGTTTCATTACGAACAAACAAATTCCAGAATACCTTGTCTGTAACCAGTCTCTGGATGCCTGAGAGACCACAACAACAATATGCGTCTCAACATGGCTTGACATGCCGGTGTCTGGAAGTAGCTGCCATGCTCTGGGTATAACCGTGACAAATCCTGATCGACCATCCTCTCCAGCTCAGCATTTCGGAAAAATCGACTCCACATGCTTTCTACAAAACCAGAATCAAGTCCTCTTATATAGTCTTGAACCCAGGAAGAAACCAAAGCAAAGCATAAATGAATACTTAACAGAAAAAAAGCAATTGAGAATTTAAAACATAGTAAGAAAATATGAAAAAAAAAGAAAAAAAAAGGATCCAATCTGGAATTACATATGAGCACTAAAAACACGATGAAACCAATCATCAATTTCTTATTTTTCTATTTCTTTGTAAAATAAAACTCAATATAAAATTCCAAGTCTAAAAAGTTTGTATCAGTTTAACAAACCAGGATTTTGTGAGAGCGGATTATCCATAACATGATCTGAAGCTCTAGTCCCATCGTCAGGAACATGTGGATCTATTAAAAGACGCCTTCTCAAGGTAGCATACCTGCCACAACAATGATTCAATATAAACCAGCAACATGAGCAGCATTAACTTGGAAGGATAACGAGTAACTCAAAATTCCAGATAATCCTATAGAAACAAAGATAACGAGTGACCATTGACCCAGTTGATCAAATATTAACAAACATAACTTTGTCAATTTTCTATTGGATTGAGAATTAAAATGGAAAAAATAACAAAGAAAAAATAGTGAAGGCCATGGGGTTCCAATTACAACTAAGCTCTTTAGGTGAAATATTCTTCCATACAAAAACAATGTCACTAAAAAATCCAATTTAGTAAACCTATAAATAGCTGCTTACATAAGAAAGGGACCAAAGGAACAGAATAAAGAAAAACTGGGAGCTTGGCCAAAGCCCTCAAAAACCCTGCGCGGAAGAAAAGGGCTTAAAATTCAAAGCACAACAAATAAATCCATTAAACTTCACAATTTAATGCCTATTTTGCTTAAATATCTGGTGCATATATTTCTTTGATAACTAAAGTCTGGAAGAAAATTTCACAAACAGAACAATATGCTCTGCACCTTACAGCTGACAGGGAACACCGCATAGCTACAAAAGTCAGATCGATTAGGTTTAGAACCAGCACAAATATTAGACTTGCCATTATCAATGTAATCAATCCAATTTCAACATGCCTGTTAGAAAGATATTCAAGAACTTCCAATCTCTCCCAGAGGGACTACTTCCATGGAGACTTTAAGGGGACATTGAAACATAAAGACAGAGGCATTATACAAAAAATCAAGATGAAGTGCAAAACTCAGAATTAATCCACAGAATAATTTCCAAAACCCCTAGAATAGATGTAGCAGTGAAGAGAAATTCACCCAATTGAAAAAAACCAAAAACCCAAATACATGAACATTATCGGTCCCAAAATCAATATGTAAATTTCCTAAATGCAATGTAAACCAAAAAAAACTCAAACGACCCAAAAAAAAAACACAAAATAAATAAAACCCATTTCGTAATTCCATACTAACCATGAATTATCTTAATCATTAGTGAAAATATTCAATAAAAAAAAAAGGAAGATGTAAGAAAAAAGCCATCTTTGATAAAAAAAAAACGCATTCGACTAAAACCTCAATAAGCAACATAAAATCCTCTTACCTTTCTCCAAAAAAAAAAACAAACAAAAAACTCTCGTAAAATATGCAAAAAATAATGCAAATAAAGGTCACCAAAAACATCTAACCAACCAATACAAATCATAAAGGCCGTATTGAAACCATGAGAGAATTCCATAAGGAAAAAAACAAAAACAAAAAACCAAAAATTCATAATTCACAAAAAATGGTCCAAAAACCCGACCTTCTTCGTGAATTAGCAGCAACCCTTCTCAGCTCATCGATGGAAGAGTCATCAGAAGGCAAAATCCCGAGATCTACTCGCCATTGCACGCCTCTCAGGCCAGGAAAACGTGATTTTGTTTCAGAAATATCATGAATTTTCAATGTTTCATGAATTGGCTTCTGGAGAGAAATGGGTTCAGATTCAGAAGGTACAGCAGGAGACATTTTTCAATCAAATTCTATTGTTTTGTGAAGAAAATTTAAGACCCAAGTCCTAAAAATGATGGAAAAATGGAGAAATTTAGAGAGAGAGAAAGGGGTGAAAGAAAGTCGCCTGCTCACGCACAACTCAGGCGTCCGATGAGTCATAAAGGATGAGAAGCGTCTCCATAAGAACATAGGAATATTACAGAAAAAAACAAAAACAATATAAGGATTATTTTTCTTTTGGTGGGATATATATATATATATATATATTAATTTATTTATTGAAGGACGCAGTTTTGTATAAACTCGAAATTTTAAACAATCAAAGTAAAGCACACTTTCAAATAATGACGAAAATTGTGGTTTCAATATTAAAAAAATTTATAATAGCTTTAAAATATATTGTTATATTTAATTATAAAATTTCAAGCTTAAAAAATAGTACCTTCAAATAGTATTGATAAATATAATTTTAATTTTGAAAATATTTGTGATAGCTTTAAAATATATTTTCATCTCTAATTATAAAATTTTAAATTTAAAAAATAGTGTAGATCAAGCATATCTACCAAAATTTAAAAATCCTTGAAAATTGACGATCCAAAATTGATTACGAAAAAACAATCAAGAATTGTATTATGGACCTGGTTTCTATGCGGCCAAGCCGCATTGGTAGAAGCGCAGGCTCTTAATAAATCTATTTTTGAAATGGATTTTAAAACTTAAAAGTCAGGAGATCATGAATATGAAAAAATAAATAAAAATTAAAAATAATAATTATAGCATGAAAACATTTGGACCGTTGGTTTTCATTATTTTTAGATCCATCTTTAAGATAGATGCTTTACATTTTTTGGATGGCATATGTAAAAATACGGCTCAGCCCGTTTAAAACAATTTTCCTTGTATTATTGATCTATGTGAATTTTGCAAATAACTAGCATATGAATTTTCCAAAAAACGATTGGCTCGAAACTGAAATTTTTTTTTTTTTTTTCAGCTGTAGGAGACACAGTGTAGGAGCAAAATAATTAAGGTTTTGTCTGATTGGGCTTAGAATCAAACAAATATTCCATGGGCATATGCCACATATATAAAACGCGGTACCCCTTTCTTTTGAGGGAAACTGTACAAAAGGACACCATCAAATAACAAATGGTCAAAGAAGTCCACTTCTTTTTCAGAATTAAAGTTATTCCATTTTTATGGTACATGACAAGTTTGGTATTTGGATACCATATTCAAATCAAAATAAAAAAAATGAAAGGTATAAATTTTAATGAAAACCCCAAAAATCATGAACATAATCAAGGGAAGGGTTAGCACAAGGCCTGAGCTTTATCGTGAAAAGTAAATTTGCACTTGGATCTCACTGGAAATGATAAGTTTTGTCCGGAAACCCTCAAATTTGATTATCTCTTTGGGATCCGTCGGGTATACCTCTAACATTTGGAGTATACCTCTAACATTTGGACCCTGCAGGTTGGGTCCGGGTCCAAAACTTAGACTCGAGCACTATTTAGATATGAGTTCAAGTCCGGTTGGACCTGCCGTACCTGTAGACTATTGGAGATAAAATACTTCAAGCTCTATTCGTTTGGATGTATTAATGATCGTGTACAATAAGAACTCGTAGTCATCTTTAGCTATTAAATAACAAATCATACGGTTTGAAATTTAATGGCGGTTATTATGACGTTGTTGCCAATAATATGGGTATATGATAGTAAGAAAAGTGTCAAAAAAAAAAAAAACTCATCGTGAGGGTGGCAATGGACCCGACTAGACCTGGGACCCGAAGGGATAAACCTGGGAACCAACGTATACGGGTATGGGTCCAACTTTTTGACCCAACAGGTTTGGTCCGGGTCAAAACCTCGACCCAAATACTATTCGAGTGGACCTGTATCCAACCTGTTGCCACCCCTAATTTTGGTAATTATATAATTATAAAAAATAATTTATTGGCCCTGAAAATAACATACTTTGTTAAACATTAGTTGGATTGTTCAATTTTAAACGCTCATAAACTAATTAGAAATGTATTATTTTTCGTAACTTTAAATCTTATAATTAAAGGTAAAAGTAGATATTCGCACAAATTTCCAGCCATAAATACTTTTTATGGTATAAATGCATCATAATATTAGTAGACTAATATAGAAATTTAAAATTCAAGACTTGGGGAGAAACCAAGAAGTCCAAGTCGTGCCATACTTGGACTCGAAATTTCCATTCGGAATTTTACAATCAAATTAGAGCCTACCTTTAAATAGTGTCAAGAAATGTCGTTTCAATATTAGAAATCCTTGTGATAACCTTAAAATATATTTTCATCTTCAATTATAAATTTTAAAGCTTAAAAAATAGTGTATATCGAGTAGGATTATGAAAACTTGAGTAGGTCTATGAAAACTTTAAAATTTTGAAAATTGACTGTCCAAAAATGCATTACAAGATGCACTATTTTCCAAACTTAAAATCTTTTTTTTTTTTTTCTCATGTCCATACATCTTGATGTCGAGATGATCAGTTTTAGGATATTTGGGCATCAAACAACTTATTCCAATGAAATTTTTGAGGTGGGCTCAAGTTTGATTGTTTAAAGCCTCGGCTCTATATAAACTTTTCCTTTTACAAATAGTCAAATTGTAGTCAGTTATTTATTCTAGAGAGAGAGAGAGAGTATTGCTACAGGTAGGAATTTCTGATAATTTTGATGAACTTAAATGCAAAATTGCACTTTCTTATGAATTTTTTTCCTTGTTAGGTAGTCAGTTCACACTTGCAACAAATAGCAAAAAATATTGTTATTCTAACATCCAAATTAGGGACTTCAATTATTAGAGAAAACATTCTTGCATGTTAAGCAATAAATTGTTGTCATTTACTTATAAAGAGATTAAGGTAGGTGACTGGTGACCTCTTTTCTTGTAACACATTCTTATTTATACTACAAAATCGAGTTAAACTTATTGAACCCCCGCTCTGCACTTCTCAGCAAGAGTAACACGTTTCTATTTTATGATTAGAATTTTATGATAGTAAAAATATATATATTTAAAAACTAAAATCTTAAGAAATTAGAGATTATAGAATAAGTTAATAATGAAATTAAAGTTATTAAGATAGGAGATAACTCGCGATGAAATTAATAATATTTTAAGGGATTGTACACTATCGGACTATTTATTTTTGGTGTAAAAAGGTCACAACTTTTCTTACTTATTTTTGGTATAAGAAGGTCACAACTTTTCTTAATTATTGGTTGTGAAATCTAACATATTAGAATGTATCACAAGTTTCGAGAAAATTTGAGTCGAACTTTGTGATCAAGTAGTGACGCATCACCACCCATCCTATTTCACATCCAATTGTTGACAATAATTGCGACCTTCTTGTATCAAAAGTAAAATGTTTCATCATATGCAGTTCCATATTAGAATTTGTAATCGTGTCTATATGGATGGATTTTTTAAATTAAAACATAAAAAGTTTATTGTTATTAATGGGATAGTTAATCTCTTAGTTGTAAATACTGAAGGTTTAGTTTTTTATTCGGATTAGATTGTCTATCATACATTTCCAATTAAAATACCAATAAAGTTTTTATTTTATTTTAGAAAGGGATAGATATTGAATTGGATTAAAAGATTGGGGCTTGGGCCCTTTAATAGGAATCCTACCCTAAAGTCTCTTTATTTTCTTTTTCTTTTTTTCAAGTTATATTCCATTTGAATGCCACATGTCTTTAACTTTAACTGTGGCTTAACTGAAGTCGAATATATGTCGGATTAAAACCTAAATAAAAGTATTTGGTGAGTCAGCTGACTCATCTATTTGTGTGCATCTCAACTCCAAAATCTATTTTTCCCACCGATTCACCCAAAAAAAAAAAACTCGAACATATATTTTAAAGATGGATTTTGGATCTAAAATTTCAAAGTTTGCTAATCTCAACTACGATGATGATCACGACCAGAGATGTTTACTTTTTTGAAATTTATTTCCACCATCAATTTTGGCTTTTCGTGGGGGCACCATCTTTAGGCATCCATCTCTAAGATGGACATTTGATGCATGAGGAGGAGACGTATAAAACTGTATGAGTCAGCTAACTCACCAAAACCGTGCCTTTTTTTTAAGTCCATTAAGTCTTTTTCACTAATAACAAATAGAAATCAAAACTCTATAATTACAATTTTGGCCTCAAATTCAAAACTTAATACTTTCAAAAATAGAAAATTGTTTCATGCGACCCAATCTAGAAAGTTTAAAACATCCATCTTAAAGATGGATGCAAGTAGGTGTTCCATCTAAAAACAATAGAAACTAACGGTTTAAATGTTTTTTTTTTAGAATGATTATTTTTAATTTTTAAAATTTATTTATTTTTCATATTCATAATCTCCATGTTAGATATTACATGTCTCTAAAACTTAAATGTTAAAATCCATCTAAAAAATATATTTATTAAAAGGCATGCATTTGCACGTAGGCTTGGCATGCATTTGCATTCAACATGGGCATTTTGGTCATCATGCTCCTAGCGCAACCATCACACTCACCTTGGCCGCCAAGGAAGAGTTGGTAAATAAATAATAGAGGAATAATGCTAAGTAAAATGAATAGAATATTAATTGAAATAATAAAGTAACAACCACCCAAAAAACAAACAAATAATTATGATAAAAATATAAGATTAGGTGATTGGTTTAGTGCAAGATTGAGAGCTTAACAGGGCCTACTTTTAATTTTATTTGTTATGTTCAAACTCAATGGGGTCGGGAGGGGGGGGGGGGAGGGCTTCACAATAAAAGAGCCGCACCTCACAATATATTATGTGATTTTGTCAAAAAAATAATAAATAAATAAATAACATTATTATTAAAAAATAAAGTATGACACCTATGTTTTGTGGCAAGATGAAACCATTTTTGTTAGCACAATATGTAAGGTCTAAGAGAGAAAGAGAGAGAGAGAGAGGAGCCGACCAAAAGAATATCTAAAATTCAATGGCAAGAAGATAAGAGAGAGAAGGAACAAGACAATTTATAAGATGGTAAAGACCAAAAAAATTTAGAGAAAGATAAGCCATTGCGGGTCCACAATTTTATATGGCTCTGGGAATACATGTTTTCATTTTTGTGAGTGTGAAGTACATGAGTGTGTACCATAGGAGAATATAATAAGTGCATGGAAAAAAGGCATCATCACTTACCCCTAAGTGCATGGCCAAATGGCATTATCACTTACCCACTATATGCATTTGGCATTTGTTTAAAATAAACAAGGAAATTTAACAAAATACATGTGAGAAATGTATTATTTAATACTTTATATACTTTTAAGTATTCCAAATCATGATCATATATATTTTGATGGGTATTTTTGTAAAATGTAAATTAGTGATCTCTCATAAGTCTTTTGATAACTTCCCCAATAAATAGAACTGATCTTGTTAGTCCACCAGCCTGTGGCAATAGAACAAGTGCAATGGTCGAAATTGAAGGAACCAAAAAATAAACATGCAATGATGTTCTAAAATACTTTTTTTGAGAAAAATAGGAGCTCAATGAATTCCAAATTTTGCAAATGTGTATTAATAAAAAAACAACTGCAAATTGGATCAAACTACATATATGATCTGAACAATTCATATCTTACCTATATTATTTTTTCCAATTTCAAATTACCCATCAAATGACCTATCATAAATTGGTTTTGAAACTTATCAACATATACCTAGGGTAAAATGTTAAATAGTTCAAATACTACAATAAAAAAATAGGATAAAGTTTATATAGAGCCGATGCTCAATCAAATTAGAGCCTACTTCAAAACTTTCACTAGAATAGGTTGTTTTGATGCCCAAATATCTTCAAATTGGTGTCAAGATGCATGGACATGAGAAGAAAATGGATTTCAAGTTTTGGAAATAGTGTATTTCGCAACGTATTTTTTTACCGTCATTTTCAAGATTTTAAAGTTGTCATAAATATGTCGATCTACACTATTTTTGAAGCTTTAAACTTTATAAATAAAGATGAAAATATATTTTAAGATTATCACAAAGATTTTCAATATTTAACCCACATTTCCTGACACTATTTGAAGGTAGGCACTAATTTGATTGTTTAGAGCCTAGGCTTTATACAAACTGCACCCTTAAAAATATCGAGCAATAAATGATCCTACCATCAGGAATGACATATTGGCCTAGCTAGCTAGTCAGGGTTGAAAGACGGTTGACATCTAGAGTTCCATTTCTATGAAAATCATGAGTTAACATTAAAAAAATGGAAAAAAATATATATTTGCCTTCTTGGGCCGCTTTGATCACCCATGTTCCTTCAATCGTGGCCATTGATCCTATTCCACAATATTATAAGGATCCGGTTTCTATATGGCCAAGCCCGCATATGTAGAAATGCCCTCTTAATAAATCTATTTTTGAGATGGATTTTAAGACTTAATTTTAAGGATATGTAATCTTTAACATGGAGATCATGCTTATGAATTAAATAAATTTTAAAAACTAGAAATAATTTTTTTAGTAAAAAAACATTTGGACTGTTAGTTTCTATTATTTCTAGATAGAACACCTACTTGTATCAATCTTTAAGATGGAGGCTTTACACTTTCTGGACCGTTTATGTAGAAATACGATTAAGCCCGTATGAAACAATTCTCCATATTATAATATCTATTTGGATTACACAATTTCATCCGTGATTCTCCACTGTACTATGCTCCCGATGCACACTGTATGTTTTCTCTCTCGTGCAAAAGACTTACTTGATAAATTATTTTTTATTCAATTAAAAAAAATACAAGCTTATGCCACGGTGGACCAAAAATTAATTATAAAAATTATTTTTTTAAAACTAAAAAAGTATATTGAAAATTATTTTTTACTAAAGGGTGTGGTTTCTATAAAGTTGCAACCTTAAACAATCTAATTAAGGTGCACCTCCAAATTTTATCATAACATGAAATTTTGGTGAAAAAAATCTTAGGATTTTTTCAAAATCTGTTTTCATATCTAATTATAAAATTTTAAACTTCAAAAATGGTTAAAATCAAGTAGATCTATAGACATATGAAAATATGGAAAATGGACGGTCTAGATAATATGTTGCAAGATGCACTATTTTAGGAATGAAAATCTTTACTTTTTTTTTTCATATTCATACGTCTCGATGTCGAGATGATCAATTAGAGGTTTCTTCAACATTAAAACAACTGTTTTCCAATAGATTTTTGAAGTGCATTTGTAGTTCTACATTTTAAGGTTGCAACCTTATATAAACTTTTTCTTTTACTAAATAGGAAAAGTTTATATAAGGTTGCAACTTTAAAATGTAGAATTACATATGCACCTAAAAAATCTATCAGAAACGTTGTTTTAGGGTTGAAAAGCCTTCTAATTGATCATCTCGATGTCGAGATGTATGAATATTAAAAAAAAGAAAAAAGTTTTTCAGTCTTAGAAATAATACATCTTGCGACACATTATCTAGATCATCTATTTTCAAGATTTTTATATGTTTATAGATCTACTTGATTTTAACCATTTTTTAAGTTTAAAATTTTCTAACTAGATATGAAAATAGATTTTAAGATAATCTAAAAAAAATTTTACAACAAAATTACATGTTTTGATAAAATTTGGAAGTGGACCTTATTTGTTTAAAGTTGCGACCTCATAAAAACCGCACACTTACTAAAAATATAAAAATAAAAAGTAGATTATCATCTCATGGGTTGGCCCAGCCGCAACCTCAAAATGGTCGGTCCCGCCCCCACCAAAACCAACACTTTCTCTTTCACTTGTCACCTACGTGTCAAAACGACACGTGTCAGCTGTCAAATCTTAGTTTCGGTGGACGGTTTGGATCCATTTATGGGCACTCGTGGGCGGTGGGCCGTTGATTCCTGCAAGCCCCCAATAACCACACCTTAAATTTAGCCTTTTTCAGTGTAGGGAAAACCATTTGGCCTTATTTCATTGATAGGATGAAGGACAATAATTCAAGTTTCCTGTTTAAAGGACATAGCTTTTGTGAACGTCTCTTAGAAAGCGGGAGTACTGACGTGGGTCTTCTTTTGCCTCTTCTTCTGTCTTTCTTTTATCTTTTATTTTTTATTTTTTATTTTATTTTATTTTTTATTTTTTATTTTTTATTTTTATTTTATTTTCAATTATTAGAAAGCATTGTACCCTTACGGCTACACGTTATGTGAAGTAAAACCCCTTTGCCCGAGCTTCACTTTAACTGCGGTAAAAGGCATTGCTTTTGTACTTTGAGGATTGCCTCGAGCCTGGCTCAAACGGGCCCAAAGATACCAGTGCCTATGCTTTGTCTCTTGGATAGGTGGCCTGACCCAATCCCATAATGGGTTTAATTGGGATGAGACAGGCCAAGCTAATATAAACTATACCTACTTTTTAAATTGAAAAAATATCTTTTTATCTTTTATATCTCACGAGATTCAATAATTGAAAAATATTACTTGTAGGTAAAATGTTTCCATCTTTTTCATTTTACAACCCTGGACCCTTTTGATTATAAATTTTTAACCTAAACAAACATTAAAATGACATCCTATTCAAACTCTGTCTCTATTTCTATCTAAAACTCCATATCTCTCTCTCCACTTCTCAATGAGTTTACCAGCCAAAGGGTATAGCTTGAGCTTGAACACGAACACGCCTTCTTATGTGTGTGTGAGAGAGAGATGGAGTTTTAGAGAGAGATATGTACTTTGGGTTTTAGAGAGAGATAAAGTTTTAGAGAGAGATGGAGTTTTAGAGAGAAAAAGAGATGGAATTTGAGTTTTAGGGAGAGAGATGGAGTTTTGAGAGAGAGAGAGAGACAATGATGTGTGTGTGAGAGAGAGAGATAGAGTTTTGAGAGAGAGACGATGATGTGAGAGAGCGAGATAGAGTTTTAAAGAAAGAGAGATATAAAATCATTTTATAAGTTGTTGAGGTCAATAATACATGGTCAAAAGGGTTTAGGGAGTTGGAAAATAGAAAAGATGAAGCATTTTTGCTTACAAATATTTTCAATTATTGAGTCTGATAAGATATAGAAGTTAAAAATAAAAAATAATAAGATATTTTCTTTTTTAAATTTTGTAATAAATAAAGAGAAATTTATCAAAATACTAATAAAATATGAACTAGGTTTACCCATTTGTAGCTATTCCAGCTGACGTTATCAAGATCAAACCATAGCGGCTGAATCGGTGAGGGGCATGGTGTAATCCAAACTAGTGCACCAATTGCTTGAACTGGTTTAGACCGGATTAAAAGAAAAAAATAAGTAAAAAATGGATAAAAAGTTTTAAAATATAAAATTTATTTAAAACATTGTTTAATTTCATTTTGATGGTGTATTGGTTAAAGTTGGTTCATCCGACCAGCCAAAATTGGTCTAACATTAGTTTTGACCAATTTTTATCATACATGTGTTTGCCTTAGACCAGACTTGACACCAATCAGCAATCAAGTCAGTCGAACCACCGGTTCAATTTGGTCTTGATAACCATGATTCCAACTCATGATCAAGTGTATTTTTATAGGTGTTTCAAAACTAAATAAAAACATATAGGTATAATGTTAAATAATTCATCTTTTATGAGTATTTACATAAATGAACCAAAAACAAAAGCAAAAGTAGCGCAGGCCATGGACAATGCCACATACCCCACCCGGCTCTATCACAACGCTTGGATTTCAGGCCTTGCTCTGCCCTTGGGCCAAATTTAGTAGCTTAGGCAGGGGTAATTTAGGAAGAGGCCGCATAGAAAGGGGCAGGCACTAGGAGGGTTTTTAAGACTCCCAATTCAAAGATGGAATTTAGAGAGGAAAAAATAAATAAATTAATTAAAATTAATATATATATATATATATATATATATGTGTGTGTGGTGCGCGCACGTGCGCGTGCCTTATTGAAAAACAATAAGTTCTCATATGTTTAAATCATCACTATCATAATCTTTTTTTCAACTATTTAGGGTTGGCTATACGAGTCCTACTCCACTATTTTGCTCTATCAAGAGTCATATCTTCATTGAGTTAGCTAAAATAGATATTAAAATTTCTAAATTTTATATGTACTCTCTTAAATAGGTATTTTTACCTGATGGAGCAAGTATATATTGTGCTCTCATGAGATCACGCCATACTCCAATATCTTCAATTATCTCACACACAGGCGGTTACATGAAAAATGACAGAAACCTAAACAAGCAAAAAAACATTTTTTAGGAGGCTGTTGAGTTTGGACAGAATAAGAAAGATTAGATCATGCAATCGGAATGCATAATGTGTCTCGCTCTTGTCATTACTTTTAGAGGGACCCTCTCTCTAAAATGATGCAATTGACCACTGCTTTTTGACCCTCTCTCTCTCTAGTTTTGTCACACCACCTCTCCTGTGTCTCTCTAGAATGATGAAACCGCCCACTGCTTTATGAGACCTCATTTGCAAGAATGATGCACGTGTAATCTTGCACTTGGAGGGATCATTTTTGGTGAGCCACAATAAATCTATTCAAAAAAATTTAGGTGTGGCATTAATTGGCGTTTAGATGAGAGATAGTAGATTTTGATGGACTAGCCATATGTGACGCCAACCCAGTATAACACATGTTAAGACGTGCGAGTTAGTTCAAGTGAAATGATCGAAAAGAGCAAGGGGTATGCCCAAAAGGATGTGGTTGGAAGTATTCCAAATATATATAGAGATTTATAGCATCACTGAGGCTATGACATTTAATAGAGCAAACTAGTAGACCAAGATTCGTGTAGCCAACCCCAAATAATTGGAAAAAAGCCATGATGATGATGATATTGGGACCTGAAAAATATCACTGGATCCGGACCTGAATCGCATAGCAGACTCAACCTGCTGAGTCCAATTTTTGAACTCATACTCGAACTTGGATCAGGTCTACCCTCGGGTCTCGAGTCGGCTCCGGGTCCATTGTCACCCTTACTCTCTCTCTCTCTCTTTCTTTTTCCCCAGATGTACCCATTATATATGTATTTCAAGGCTAATCGTTACTCAATTTCAAATAGAAAATTAATAGGAAGCCAAATACCATACCATAGATTAATGGTAAGTTGACAAAAACATATGAAAGTAATATGTAAAATTATTGTTAGTATGTTGTGCAGTTGTTTGAACAAGATTAGGTGATAACCTATATCTAACCACATATAAATCATGTGGATAGAGACATGTATAAATGAAAAATTTAACAAATTATACATTTGATCTTTCAAATAATTAAGTATGAAACCATTGAACGACTAAACTAAAAATAGAGCCTAAGCTCTGTACAAACCGCACCCTAAAAAAAATTGAATAGATAAAATTGCTAAAAATACTAGACTACAAATTTTAGGCCGAAACCGTTCAAGGAAATTTTTTTGGGGAGGATATGGGCATTTGAGAGTATGATATCGACATTTGAGCAATTTGTAGATATCAAATATTTTTATAGTTTTTATATGTAAATCATAATTTATTTTTTTATGGCAAAATCTTAAATGTTTAATTCAGTGTTGCCGAAATAAATGTCGTCCATGCCTTATTCATTGCTCCTAAAGAAGCTTCCTCATTGGTCCAGAATTTGTTCACTGTTGCTAACATACCCTTTGCACCATAAATTACAAAACGACTATAACATTTCAATAAAAAAAAAGAAGCAACTATTACAATGTATACTATAATGTTTGTCTTTGATTAAAAATAAATATCATAATTGCCCTAAAATAAAATGCTAGTACAATGTATACGTTTGTCTTTGATTAAAAATAAATATCGTAATTGCGCTACCTCGTCTCGTAGAAATCATGATTTAGGTAAGGGGTAGGTTTGTATAAGGCTGAAGTCATAAACAATCAAAGTAAGGCACGACCACAAGAAATATTTGAAAATTTATTTTAATATCTAATTATAAAATTTAAAGCTTCAAAAATAGTATGGATCTATGAACACATGGAAATCTTGAAAGTTTTGATGGTGTTTTTCATTTGCTCAACCTCAACTATTGGAACTGGAGGCACGACCTTAGCCGTTGTAGCTCTCAATCGTTGTAGCTCTCAATCGTCCCACAAACGTAGCAAATGGCTCATCTGGGTTCAGAAACTGCATATAATATTTGCTGTTTTCAATACTGAAAATCTATTTTTTCTCATGTCCATATATCTTAAGGTCGAGATGATCGATTTGAGGATTTTTGGACATCAAAACAACCACTTCTAATGAAATTTTGAGGTGCATCTTAATTTGATTGTTTAGGGGCAGTATAAAATTTTTCCTATAGGTAATGCACTAAAATATTTTATCTCACTTTGAGCATATCAATTGTTCATTCAAAATTATCCATTTTTACATTTGATAACTATAAGTGATTGTGATCTCGCTATATCGAAGACAAAGACATATATAAGAAAACCGGTCGATTCAGTTCGGTCTTGATAATCCTAGTCTGTAGAGAGAAAACCGGTCGATTCAGTCCGGTCTTGATAATCCTAGTGTGTAGAGAGCTTTGGTAAATGATAGTCTTTTTTTAAGAAAAAGAGTAAATGATGCATCTTTATGAAGTCAATTTGATCACGTTTCTTGATGCTCAAGGCTTTCTTTGGTCGTTGAGTGGTGCTCAACACTAGCAGTTAAATGAGAGTGAGTGACACTCACACGCCACCACTCGAATTTTTTTTTTAATCAAATTTTCCAAGGCTCCAAAATAATCAATAATGTTTTGGTTTACTCAATGTTAAAATACATTTGCTCCATCCTTGAAGCAACTTTAAGAGTTTCAAAGGAGAGTGCACCATACACCAGTGGCGTATTATGGTGCATCATGGACGCATACAGTCCGTTCTCATGATGAATGGTGGGGATTCTCTTTTTTTTCTTTTTTTAATTATATGCACGGTGGAAATTAGCACTGCTGCTTTTTTACATATACCAAGCATTTGCCATGGAGAACATAGAGTGGATGCTCCCGGGGTCCTACAGAGTGTACAACTCGTGTACTTCTTGGTTGTGGTTCAAATAATAGTTATGAGTATTGGGCTAGTCATTGAATTGGCTAGGGTTTGTCTAATCAAAATTAGTTCGATGGGTTCGACTATATTTTAAAAAAATATGAAAGAATAAGAATAATATTTTTTTTAATGAAATATTATTAGAAAAATTTAATACTTTGTTTAGCTAGTGATCAAAATCATATGGTCCAACCGGCCAAAAACCAGTCAAACACTGATTTTGAACAATTTTCGACTAAATTAGTTTTTTACTTTAGATTAGACAAAGTAAGGCACATGTTGGCAATTTGACAATAGGATGATCTGGTGTGACCTTGGAAACTATGGTTCGAAACTCTCTCACTCACTCTCTCTCACTCTCTCTCATACACACGCATACCCCCACATACACAAATTTATAGAAGGGTGAGGTTTGTATAAGGTGTCAACCAATATATACAAAATTGAACCATAACGGTTAATCGGACATATGGGCCGGGAAGCGGTATAACCGGCCTCACCGGTAAACGGCCGAGTCAACCGCTCTAACCGGGCAAGTCATAGACAGTCAAAAAAGTGTTGAAAAAAATAAAAAATATACAAAAAAATATACTAAAATATGAAACACATATAAAGAATGATTAAAACAAAACACATTCAAATGAAGTTTAAAATTAATGAAAAAATGAATTTTAACCCATTTTTATATTTTTCAAGGGCTAGTTCTAAAATTTTCTAGAAAAGATGGGAAAATTTAAAAATGAATATTAATGACCAAAACAATTTTTAATCTTTACCATAATGTAAAAAATATTTTAAAATACAATACAAATCAAATTCCTTATTTTTTAGAATTTATATATATTTTTTAGAAATTTTTTTTTTTTAAATATCGGTTGATCACCCTAACCTCCCAAAACCGGAGCCGGCTAGTGGCCGGTTCCAATCTAACCGGGTAGTTAGTGGTTAGATCGGGCGACTTTGCGAACAATGGTGTCAACCTTATACTATTGAAGTAAGGTGTGCTTCAAAACTATGCAGTTTGGGTGCTGTAAAGCCTTGTGATGATATGCAAATCTATTGTTGCCCCTAATTTAATGTTTTTGAAATAGTGACGATCAAACAGATTTATAAACACTTGAAAATCTTAAAAATGGACCGTCTAGATAATATATTAGAAGATGAACTATTTTTAAGACTATAAATCTTTTTTTCTTTTCTAGGTATATGAATATCGAGGTAAAAATGATCGATTTGAGGGTTTTCCAGCATAAAAACAACCTTCACTAGTGGGTGCACCTTACCTGTACAGTATAAGGTTGAGGCCTTATATAAACTTTTTCCTTTATAGAATAGTGGCTGAAAAATATTGATTCAGCTCATGACTCAGCTCGAGTCACCCTGGCTTTGCACCCTAGTGAGTCCCGAGGCAAAACCTCATGACTCACCCCAAATCACTGCTCTTTTTTTAAAATAATTTGGTAATTTAGTTATTAATTAATTTATTTATTAATATTTTAAAATTATTATTATTATTATTATTATTTTAGTAATTCAATAGGGAAAACATGCCCTACCCATTTTTTAAGTGGATTAGGAGTTAGATTTGTGAAGATGTTAGTAGGGTGATATTATTGGTAGGATTGAAAACCACAACATAGTGACTATGGTGTGGGGTGCTACCACCACAACCTTAGCCTCTTTCCTAAAGTGGTATGGTAGTGGGGATTTGAGCTCTTACCTTTAAGTGAAAATGGAATTAGAGACCTCTCTATAGAACTCGACAATACTACTGCCAAAGCTCAGGCTATTCTCAAAATTTATTAATTTATTTACTAAATTGTTTATAACATTGCAATTTATTTGCTAAAGAATAGCCGTCCAAGTCAGACCTCAGCTGAATCGGACCACGTTATTTGGACTCGACCTAGCGAGTCTGAGCCTGAGCCTGCACATTAATATAAAAAGTTTAGTTTTAATGTGATTTTAGGCCAAAACTTAATTTTACTGAACTCAAAAGAGCTCCTTTGGTGTCATGACTGGTGATTGGGCATTATCGAGGCAAGTTGTTGTCTAGTTTGGCAAAGATAAGGTCCAAATTCCTGTTTGTAATAGCCTAATAGGATTACAATTTTCCAGTCTTTTGTGTTCTTATTGAATCTTGATGAACTTGGCTAGCTAACGCCAATGGTTTCAAAACCCGGGATATGTGATGTGGATTATTTGCCTTAGATTTGCTTCAAATCATTGGATTGATGATCCAGATGGATCTGAATTGAGGATCTAGAAATATTAATAAATAAAATAAAAATAAAAATAGGTGTATACATGTTTTAAGGAGAATTGGGTTAGGACCTATACTATCTCGAAATTGGTTCAGTCTTTATCGATTTATATCTAAATCGATGATCCAGACCGAAAGTCAGCGAGTTCTAAAACAGTGGTAACATAAGGATAGTACGACACTAGTTTAAATGTAATCAAATAATTATAGGAAATGCATACTGTAAGAGTATTTAACTTGAGGCCACAATCATCCCCAACCATCCGATGTCAAATGTCAAATTTGATAACATGTAATCTGTCAAAGGGTTTGAGAAATCTTATTTGGAACTTTAAGTCTAGTAAATGGCACACCTCTAGTGACTTAATTTTAAATTGCCTCTCTTGCGTAAAACTTACACTAGATGTATATTCTAGATCTCAAAATTTGGGGGTTTAATTTTAAATTGCCTCCCTTGCGTAAAACTTACACTAGATGTATATTTTAGATGTCAAAATTTGGGGGGTGTGATCTCTAGAACCTGGCAACTAACTTAAAGATAAAAAATGAAATTGTAACCCTCTATATGCTTAAAAAAAAAAGACATTCTAAGATGGCAACATAACCATCTAATATCTAAAGGAATGATCTAGAAGTTTAAGAACTCAAGATCCAATTTTTTTAAAAAAATCAATCATCTAGTTAAAATTAGATGGATCCCAATATTTCAAATAGAAAAAAATCTCTTAGGGCGTGTTTGATAACAGGAAGTTGCTTTCGAGACTTGAAAGTTACGATGTTCCGTGTTTGATAAAAGTGAGTAGGTTAAAATGGTAACGTACATAAGCAATTTTGCTATCTGTTTCAAACTTAAGTCAATTTTGTCAATGCAACGTGTATATAACATAATTATATCAGGATGACAAGAGTTGTTGTCATTGATGAGGAGTCGAGGTTTGAGAACACACATTAGAACATGCTGATCAAATGGTGCAAGTGATCATAACTTATCATCAAAGTGAGGATGATATTGCTACATAGTTACGCACGACAAAAATGTTAGACCAATGTGGGAATGATATCAAAATAGATGTAGTGGTTGTGATGGTATTACTTCTTCATTTTTTACCAATGGGTTACCAAACGTAAGAAACCCCAGTCATGTGAACCAAACATGAAAAAAACAGCACTGAAAAACTCTTGCATGTGGAACCTTTAACATATGAAAATTGTTTTACAAGTGCAATCTGTTGCGCATGAACCAAACAAGCCAGTTTCCTCCCAAATTGTCAAATCTATTACCTGCACCCGCAGCTTAAAAATGTATTACAGGATTGATAAATAATATAAGCCCGACGGACCCGCTAGAAAACATAAAAGAGAGCTGAGGTCCTTGCAGGAGTCTCTCTTTCGATCTCTGAAGTGTCTGTCTAAATTCGAGGACCTGCAACCTTGCTTACTTTATACAGGTGTGCCTCTTCCCTTTTCCCTCTCTAAAACCTAATATTCACTTCCTTATCTTCATTTTGTCATGAGGAATTTTACTCATGATGTTTTACACCTGAGTCCTTGTATTTGGACTTGATTTTATTAGCATGGCTTTGGAATCGCAAAAAAAAACAATTTTTGGGTTTAATGACACATCAATCAGTGAAAAATTCAGCTTTTTCTCAGATATATATATATATATATATATATATATATATATTATTATAGTACATAATATTAGTGTTGTGTATATGTGGTCGTAGTAGTTAGTATAGTAACGTAACTATTATACTACTCTAGTATAGTGTGTCGTTACGTT
>NW_006499801.1:2633206-2643206 GCF_000471905.2 Amborella trichopoda
GAGAGAGAGAGGGATTCTCAGATTAGCAGAGATAGGTGAGGCTTTTATTGCTCAAAGAAGGCAACATCGAGGATCACCCGAGTGAGTTGAATCTCGCTTTTTTCTCAAGGTAAATTTTTTCGTTATTAATGATTTCTTGTTAATCTGTAGAAATTGTTTATTGGTGGGCTATTTTTCTTTTTTCTCATGGATGATTAATTCTGCATCCTTGTTTTCTTTGGTTATGTATCTAGGTTTTTTATTTTTTGTTATTTTATTTCCATGTGTGTGGAAGAGAATGGCTTTAATCATTCTGAACTGTAGATAGGCATAAATATTGACGATTTGTCTCACTTTATTTCCTATGGTTTCAATTTTCTCTATCTTCAGTTGATTTGGGGGTTTAGGGTTCGGCATTTTGGATTTGCTTTCAATGAAAAGTTAGGGTGAGGGCTTCTTAGCCCTTTCCATCACATTGAGGGTTCTGTCAATGGGCTTTCTCAAATTTTAGTTCCGTGAAATAACGAAATGCCTTGATTATTTCTTCATGTCAATTGCTTTGTCGTCAGAAATCTGTATATTACACACATTTGCCATGCTATTGATCTTCCTCTTGCTGGAGGCACATGCTTCCTTTTGACAGTGAATTGCAATTGATTATGTGTTGCTTTGTAGGATTTCTATACTTTTGTATAGGGTCCTGCTCCATCGTTAGTGTATTCATACATGCGCGTACCATAAGATTGCCATCTAATCTCTCTCTCTCTCTCTCGATCTTTATGTTCAAGTGATTGCTTTCGTGTTGCTATTTCAAATGAGAAACTTATCTTCAATAATGTATTGGTGTGGTGGCAAAATGGAATGGTTTTTAGCTGAAACTTTTAAATATCTATTTCTTAAATAACTGGCATATGTTTGCTCTTGAAGGCTGCAGGCTGCCTGTGCATTGAGTGAAATTTTGGTAGTAAGAAAATCAATTTTGTTTCTTATTTATACAAATATTGGTAGCATCAAAGGGGGTTCACACTTTTATGAAATCTCCAAGCACAATAAAGTATTCATTTAATCTATTTAAATGCTTGGTATTATATTGGATGAATGGAAGGAACCTTGTTTAATTCATCATCCTTATAGCCTTTTCCCTATTAATTGGGGTTAGCTACACGAATCTTGGTCTGTCATTCTGCTCTATCTAAGGTCATACCCTCAGTGAGATCATAAGTCCCCATATCTTTTTGGACTACTTCCAACTACGTCCTTTTGGGCCTACCCCTTACCCTTTTCAATCCTTCCACTTGAATTAACTCGTACCTCCTTTTAATCCTTCCACTTGAACTAATTCGTACCTCCTAATAGGTGTTATACTGGGTTGGCATCAGACATTGCTAGCCCACCTAAGTCTACTCTTTCTCATCTTATCTCCAATTGATGCCACACCTAAACTTTTCCAAATGAATTCATTTTGGATTCTATCCCTTCTTGTCTTGTCAATCATCCATCTCACCATCCTCATCTACGGTACACTCATTTTATTGGTATATTGTTTTTTGTTTGCCCAGCATTCTCCCCTATAAAGCAAAACTGGTCTCACAACTGTCCTATAGAACTTACCCTTTAGCTTCATTGGTATGCGGTGATCACATAAAATTCCATTGCACATCTCCACTTTGCCCACCCAGCTCTAATTCTATGTACGACATCTTCCTCAATCTCTCCATTTTCATGGATTATCGATCCAAGGTATCGAAAGTGCAAAGAACCTTATTTAATTACAAAATGTTATTAAAAATGACATTTCGCACATCATATATATAAAATACATAATTAACCATATTACAGGCAGTTTCTAGCTTTCCTATTGCCAGGTAATGATTATTCTCTCTCTCCTCTCTAAGCTCTCTCTTCCTTCCATTTTTCTCTCCTCTAACCTGCTAAATTTCCTTCCTCTTTCTCTCTCATCTCTGAGCTTTCTTTCTCTCTCTCGCTAACCTATGATCCATGTCTTGAGAAATTTGTCTATTTTTTTGGGGAATATTTAGCATTGATTTAGTGCTTTTATTATTCTCTTAGCCTTTTTGTTCAATAATTTCAGAAAACATTTCCATAATTTTCTTTGTTAATTAAAACTTTTCTGTTCTTGTGATTCCTTTGCGGTTTCTTAACTTTGCAGTAATTTTCTACATCTACTGGTGATTTATTCGTTGATTTTTTTTTTTTGTATTCGAAAGTTTTCGCATTTCAGGGCATCTTTTGTATTTTACTTGTTTAATCTCTATCAAGCACAAACACCCTTTTTTTTCCTCTACTCCTATCTCTCTCCATCTCCCCCAAAATCTTCTCTCTCTCTCGCTCTCTCTCTCTCTCTAAACAAATTTTTTAGAGTTTTTAGTCTCTGCATTTAACACCCTAGATAAATTTTTAGGATTTTCAATCTCTGTATTTAACACCCTAGATAGGGTTTTGGAAGAGGACAGCAAAAGCTTAGTAAAGAGCCCACGAGGTAAGATTTTTTTGTTTTTTGTTTTTTGTTTTTTTTTGTTTGTGGAATGGAAAAGGCAGCAACTTCTCTTAATTTGTTTACCTTTGTTTTTTTGGCTTTTGGACCGGAAAAGACAGCACCTTGTTTTTGTATGTTCAGTGTGATTCTTGTATGCCTTGGTTTTCTAGTTACTTGGGTTTTGATGGATTTTCGAATTGATGTTGTGGTTTTTACCTTGCCTCTATGGAAATGTTAGTGGTTTTTCCTAGAGAGAGCAATAAAGATGTTAAAGTAAAATTCCAAATTGAAAGGTAGAAACCGTATTGTCGGATTTTGTATGCATTGTTTACCAATTACTTAATCATACCATTTATGTCAGTTGTAATTTCTCATGTGCTTCTACATTATACAGACCTACAAATTAAAACAGCACTAACATGATTAGAAGACAAGACATTGTATCATGAAAGATGCTATAGTTTACCTTAATGCTTCAGATCCTTGGGAGAGAAAAGGATTTAATCAAGGATAGAAAAGCTCAAAATGGACTCGAATAGTTTCTTTGCTAGACTTTATTGGGTCTCCTTTTGATGATTTAAGTTGATAGAATTTTTTTTTTTATAGAAAAGGTTTCTATGAATTTGCCCATTAATATGGCCAGGAAATTTGCCTAAGGTTATAGTGGTTCAACCTGATAATATGATGAATAACTAGGTATTTATATTGCATGTGGGCACCTTAAAATATTTGATAGAAATGTCTGGCTGTCGACTCTTTTCCATATAATCTAAGGTTGAGAACATAAAGCATGAATTTAGATTGTCTAAGCACACTAACTTCCCAAAAGAACTCCTATATGCGGTGATAAGGTTCCCCAGAATAATCAACATGAAGTTCTTAAAGAAATCTTTCAAAGGACTTTGAGGTTTTTTTATGTATGTTTCCCCTAACCAACCTGATATTCTAAAGAAAGCTTTTTCAAAAAGCTTGAGGCTTGGTTATATAGGTCTTGTTCGTGAATGGTATTCCTGCTACCAAGGTAGGTATTCTTTCGTTAAATTTGAAGCCTCAACTTTTTTCTTGATCACCTTGGAGCTTTACCCATCTTTTGAAACTTAATAAATCCAATTTGGAAGATCTAAATTTTCCAGCTTTAGTTGGGTTTTCTACTTTAGATCCTGGTTCTTGTTTAAACAAAGAGAGTGAAACTTGGCTGCTTACAAACTAATTTAATGAGGACATTGTGAGATTAACAACTTGAGATGTATGGGCAATCTGACTGTGAGTTTTCTTTGTAGTGACATCAATAATAATTAAGAACCTATCAAATAGTACCTTCTCTAGTTATGTTCTTTTTGCAATCTTGTGTAAAGAAGTGACCTATGAGAAATGAAAAAAAATATTTGGGTAACATAACATCGTGCCTATACATTAAAATCTCATCATCATTGTAAGAGCTTTTTCCCAACTATTTGTGGTCGGCTACATTAAAATCTACTAGGTAAAAAAAAATTAACAAAAAGTAAAAAAAAAAAGACATTAAAATATTGTGGTAAAGTATGATACATTTATCCTAATAAATAAATTTGAGTATAATTACATGTAAAAGTAATGCTAGATATTCGTATCAAATGATCCAAACAGTAGAATTCTATCTTCCATGTTCCATCTATATGCTATCCAAACATCAGAAATCCATTTTACAGGAAATATTTTTCCCAAAAATATATGGACGAGGTTAGCATGCGGGCCAACCCCTCATATGTAGAAATTCGGCACCTCTTAAAACCTATTTTTCAGATGGATTTTTGGACTTAATTTTTACGGACATGTAATCGCTAACATGGAGATCATGAATATGAAAAAATAAATAAATTTTAAAAATTATAAATAATAATTTTATTAAGAAAACATTTGGACCGTTAGTTTCCATTGTTTTTAGATGGACCACCCTTTTGCATCCATCTTTAAGATGGATGCTTTACACTTCTGGACCGCATATGTTGAAATGCAGTCCAGCCTGCATGAAACAATTTTCCAAAATATATTTCACAAGAAATAGATTTTTTCAGACAATCTTTTTCCAGGGACTAAATTTTTGAAATTTCTTATAGTTAATTTTTTATATATGTCTGTACATTTATATTAATTTTAATATTAAAAAACTCTGAAGTAATTCCCTGAACTGGCTTTGCGAAGGTGTTTTCTTATAGTAAGAAATGGTGGTGAGGCTGCGGTTATCAAGATTTGGATGCAAAAACAGGCCATTTTATCGAATAATTGTGGCTGATAGTAGGTCACCCAGAGATGGAAAACACCTTGAAGTTTTAGGTTACTACAACCCACTACCAGGTACTTGTTTGATTTTTTTTTTTTGGATCATTTTCCTGTTCCTTTTTTATTGGTTTATTGGTTAATTATTTCTTTTCTTCCATTTCAGGTATTCGGTTGTTGAAATTGCTTACTGAGTGCTTTCGCTTTTACCCTTATCTTGACATTTGTGTTTTTTAATTTTTATAAACATACAATCGTGTTTTTGTAATTTATTAGATTTTTCTTTTCTTTGTATGTTATTTATGATTATTGGTTATTGGATTTTACAAATGAAATAATTTTGGTTATTTGAATTGTATAGGGCAGGATGGGGGTAAGCGCATGGGAATGAACTTTGATAGAATCAAGTAAGTCCATTTATTATCTGCTTAATTATTTGTTTAGTTCTGAAGCACACTCATACGTCTGTTTATTCTTCTGTAATTTTTTGGTGGTGGATATTTTCTTTGAAGTCTCCTGGATCTGCCATAGAAAAGGTAGTTGTTGATGCTTCACTTTTTTTGGGTTAGTTTTAGATTAGACTTTAGACCAATCAAGAAAATTTCGTCGTATATGCTTTTATCTTCTATTTTCTTTGAAGTTCTGATGTTGATTCCTGTTACTTCCTTGCCCATGAACTCTTAGTTCCATCTTTTGAGAGTTTTATATTGTTATTGTAACTAATTTTGGACTTGGTGTAAATTCATTGCCATGGGGTGGCATTGATGTCCTGTTGAAGTTCATTCCCAGTGGCATGACTCACATTTTGCTCTAGGATGAGATTTAGAAACAATTTCTTCTTCTTTATTTTTTTATTTAAGTATAAAACCTGTCTCTGAGTATTATGATTGAGTTTCAAATTTCGAAATGATTCAAGAGAGCTATGTTGGCATTAAATGATTAAACCCCTAAACCTTACCTTGATTACATCTAGTCTACAAAACTAGTTACCCCGAGTTTACCTCACTATGCACATGGATAATATCATTTTCTGATTGATGGTAGCAAATCAGGTGTCATGGCAAATACGCCTACTAAATAGGGATTACAATATCATTTTAATGGAATTGTTCTTAATGTCGTTGGTTTTGGAATGCTAATACTGCTTATATATACATCCATCTGATTCTAATCCCTAGCCAAGAGGCCTAATGCTCCAGTCCAATTTGATATCATGTCCCAGAATAGTTATATAGCATTTTATGATTATTCTGTTAGCTTTCCCCCCCCCCCCCTCCCCCCTGTTTTTTAAAATTTTTATTTTCTATGTGTGTGTTAGCTGATCCCAAATAGTTGGGATAAGGCCTGGGATGATGATGTGTGTTTTGTGTGAACATATTTATTTTTGGGTAGGTGAATGGTGGGATTAGAACGCTTGACAATTGACATTAGGCTTTGGTCTGTCCAGCCTAACCACTGAGCCAGGGGCCCCAATTCCAAATGGTACAAAGGTATAACATTTTGTGTAAAAGTATAAACTTCCCCAGAAACCCACTTGCCAAGGCTTCATTTTGTATTCCCATACTTTTCAAAGTTCTGGGCTGTCAAGGTAGGAATCAGTCCCATGGGGGTTCATCTTTTGGGCTGTAATTCCATGTAACATGCAAGACCCTTATTCCACATTCCTGATTGACCATTAGATAGAAATAGTATTTATGGAATGAACCCTCCCTTTGAAGTTGATATCATCGTTCTTCTTACATGGGCCCTGGACAATCACTGGCGCGGCACCGGCCTCCACTAAATCAATGATCCGTTTGGTTCTACCTCATAGAAGGAAAAATGTTTTTAACCAAACAATGAAAATCCAAGTTAATTAGGAACCAGTTCAGGATACTTCCATGTTCTGAATCCTCCATATATGTGTTTCTCAAGTCATTGCACCAGTATTTAATCATCTGCTTTTCCTAATAAATGGATAATAGCGAGGATTAAGTCTCGATGCCATGGACCAACTAGCAATTTTACTTTAATGAGATTAACTGAAAAGGTATGCAATCTCTTTGGGGGAACTTTCTTCATCTAAAATGTCTGGCTTGAATATTCTCATCCACATTTTAGACGAAGACTTCATAAATGGTTTTAGCAGCATACAGGAGGGCTTTCACGACCACAACATTCTAGAAGAAAAAAGAGGAAAAAAAAAAGACAAAAAAAATTGTTTTTTAAAACACGGCATCTGGGGTACTCACAAGAACTCCATAATATATAGCTGAAACCACCCAAAAAAGCTTAAGATTCCATCTTAGCAGCAGTATCCAATCGACTACATCTCCCTGAAAGGACAACTCTTGTCCCTCACTCCTGTGACTTGTAGAAAGCAAACTCCAGTGGCTTCTTATACTCACACACTTTATCTTCAATTAGCAAAAGTGAATCGTCCCACCCCCATCACACATCCCCACACATACACACAAAACAAAAAAAAATCACAAAAAAAGAAAAAAGATCACCTTGTCACCAAGTCCACGACCTCCTAAGGAGCAGTTTCATGACCTTTTGTCCTTTCTTATCCCAAACTATTGCATGTTATACCATCCTCCCATCACCACTTGGTGTCAGGTCTTCCTCGTTTATATTCACCAACTTACCAAATAACAACGAAAATCAAATTCTTTTCAGTACAGAATGTCTAGTGATAAAGCCATCAATGCCTATGCTGAAGTCTCCTTTTCTGCTCTAAGTGGAGAAATGTCCTTGCTCAAAATTACATATGCTTTAGAAAATCCCAATTGACATGATCATAAGCTGTATTGAAGTTGATAATAATTACCTCGGCTCACCATATAGACTCTAAGTTTACTAATTAATGAGCTACATCATCTAAAATTGTCACACTTAGAGAACCCATTCATGTGGCATGACAAG
Source organism: Amborella trichopoda (assembly GCF_000471905.2). The sequence goes on from NW_006499801.1 coordinate 2,640,846, forward strand.
TAAGACTGTAAGGGTTTACTAATTAATGAGCCACAACTTCCAAAATTGTACGCTTCGAGAGCCCCTTCATGTGACATGATGAGTAAGAATGCAAAGGAACTACTTAGATACTTTGTCTTATAGTCACTCTTCCTTTATGCTTCTAGGTATTTTTATATGTACAGCCAACTGTATTGGTGTGCCTTGAATACCACGTATAAGTAAGCTACTCCAACCAATTTTTTATACCAGTTAGATATGTAGTTTGTTCTCAATAACTCGACTTTCAAAACCATCTAGCTTGAACTCATTACTCTAGCATATCCACTTGTTGAGTCATGAAGGCAATAGTAATCTTGGAAAGTGATAGTATAAGGAAGAAATTATTGAATATACAATGCAATAAGTATGAGTAATAAGAGACAAGGGAATAATTCTAGGAAAAAAATGGTTGCAAAAGAGTAATAAAATTACTATCGAAAATGGTAGTGAAGTAAATACGATTCGTTCACCAAAACTGAATTACCCAACTAATTTCCTGCACCTCATAGGACTTACCATGTGGGAATTTATTTAATTTGGTTTATATTCCAAGCTTGGTCTTGTTTTGTGCCATTAGTGAGTGAAGACTTTTGTCGCCTTGTCGGTCATCTGTGAACTCCATTTTCAATATACCTATTGGCTGTTCCAATTAACTAAATAAACAAAGTTATAAAAATTGATAGAATGGAAGTTTAAATATTGTTTCAAATATTGCCTTTCTGACTCAGAATTGGGAATTTCCCGAGTTGGACTGGATTTGGAGCTGGCTACTTCAGACCAAAGAACCCTCGAAAAACCCCGGGTAAAAAAATTATTTACTTTATTTTGTTAAATATAACCTGGTCTGTCTCAGACTTGCCCTGGTTGGACTGGGGAAATCCGACTGGCATCCCTGCCAAATTTTAGCCTGATTATGATAATTTCAGAAAAAAGAAAAGTAGCCTGATTATGATTATGGGAAGACAGGTTCAAAATGTGATAGAATGGAAGTTATGGAAATTTAGGATTAGCTTACGTTAACTGTTATTAGGACTCCATTCGCTTCAATGAAACTTAAACTATTAACCATTCAATAGTTTGTTGAAGTATGAATTTAAAACGGGGAAGTTTACATAGGATGCTTGCAATTGTTGATTTGTGGGCAGACTATCTCCACTTGATTGGGGCAGACCAATTAACGACATAGCTGGCCTGCCCATCAGACAATGATGAGCACGCGAAGGCCATTTGAGGCAACATGTCCCTATGTGTGGCCCTATTTGAATTTAAGTTATTGCTTTTAACCAAGCTATTGATACTTCGAATATTGTCTTTTAACCAAGCTATTGATATCAAAAAAAAAAAGTTACTGGGTAAGTGTGTTCCCTTTATTAAGGTTCTCTGTTATTTTATAATCTCATCTTGAGATTGTCCTTGTGTCATCCAAAATAATATATTGAATTGCATGAGAAAATTCTTCTCATTCACGCCCAAAAAAAAAAAGGAATTTCTTTCTGTTGAGTTTCCTTCTTTCTTCCTTTTCCACTATCTTCTACTGATTAATTAGGACTGAGAGATTTGGTTGAATGGGGTATGAAGGATCTATGCATGCACACATGCACATGCACCCATACACCGGAGAGAGAGCGAGAGAGAAAGAGAGGTTCTTATTGACTACGGGTCTATTGATTATACAGGTACTGGCTATCTGTTGGTGGTCAGCCATCTGACCCTGTGCAAAGGATTTTATTTAGAGCAGGTCTTCTGCCACCTCCTCCAATGCTCGCCATGATGCATAAAGGTGGGCCCCGTGACAACCGCGTCATTGACCCTTTGACTGGTCGCCCTCAACCCACCACTGAACCTTCTCACAAAGATGAGGCTGAAACCCCAGTTGACACTTCAAGCTCCTCATGAGAGCTTAAGTTCCAGTCATGTATGTGACTATCATCTCTCTCTCTCTCTCTCTCTCTCTCTCTATCTCTATCTCTCTCTCTCATAGGAACGGAAACGATATTTAATTTGTTGTTACTTCGCTTAATCAGCCAAATTTTGCTATAGTATTGAGTTGTTAGACAGTAGAAGGTATAATGATGTGAGAGTTGTAATCTAAAAGACTCCTGGGAAGTTCTTATTGAATTCCTTATCCGTCCTTATGTGTCATTTTGTACTTACTGATAACTCCTAGCTTAGAGTAAAATAATCAGTTCATGTGAGAGGTATCTCCTCTTAGATAAAGGAATGTATTTAGTTTTCTTTTATGCATCTAATACGTCTCAAAATCCACATATTAACAAGTTTTTAACTCGAATCCATTCAACCAGATGAGAACCAAATCCACATATTAACAAGTTTTTAACT
>NW_006499801.1:2645342-2664704 GCF_000471905.2 Amborella trichopoda
AGTAGTAGTAGTAGTAGTAGTAGTAGTAGAGAGTAGTAGTAGAGTAGAGAGAGAGAGAGAGAGAGAGAGAGAGAGAGAGAGTAGTAGAGAGAGAGAGAGAGAGAGAGAGAGAGAGAGAGAGAGAGAGAGAGAGAGGATTCATTATCATCATACCCTGAGTTGGTGGGGCAAAAGGTAATGACGTAATTGGCAGCCATGCAAGTGAAGGTGCTGGTTCCATCATCATAGGCGTAGGAGTAAGCTGTAGGGCATGCTCTCTTGAACATATTGGAGTACATGGTTGGCCTGCATGTCTCTGGGTTCCCATACTCCCCACTGCAACAGTATGCATCCGAACCAAAGGCTTCGCAGGCGCTTTTACATCCCACCACCCCACCTCTCATCTCAATTTCATCGCCATCCACTACTTGTAGCTCTTTTGGACACCCTATCCATATTTTTCAGCACAATAATAAAATGAATATATGTTTTCCCTTTTCATGGAGAGAGAGAATCTAATTGTTAAATTTTTTTTTTGGTAATCCAGTGGGGAAGATCAGTCATTACCCAAATTTTTAAGTTTTTTAAAATAGTTTAGGAGTCAGTTTTTAAAAGTAAGGAGTGGTGTCAGTGAAAACCACAACGTAGTGACTAAGGTGTGCGGGTGCTACCACCACAATCCCAACTCTTTCCCAATCTAAATGTCAAATTATCAATTGTGTTCACCCCGCCTATATTTTCAATACACTAAATAATGAGTCTTTTTTTTAGAGTGAGAATTGTTGGGAGGGAGTTATGTATAGTGTTATATAATCTTTTGGATAAGTAGCAAATTACAGATTTTTGCCTACTTGTGTCTTCACACCAAATTGATGGATCATGGTTAATGAGATAAAAGAGTGCAACTCGTCATAGTCACTCAAATGGTATGTACCTATGCCTTAATTTATTCTTTCCTCTTTTGGGCAATTTGACAGTAGGGATTGAATTTGAGAGGTAGTGCTGCTAACGTAAATGGTATGTCCCTAAGCTTTAATTTATTCTTTCCTTTTTTGGGCAATTTGACATAGGGATTAAATTTGAGATGCAGTGTTGTTAACGTAAGTTATTAACAACTATAGGCCAAGCTCGATTCTTACTATTTATCTCTTCGTTAGATGGTGATTCTTTATGCTCTTATGGATCATAGTATGCTTTTACGTAGCAAAATAAAACTCACAAAAGTAAATTCTCTAATTTCTTTTAAAATGAGGGAAAAAGTTTATATAAGGATGTAACCTTATAAAGTAGAACTATGGATGTCCCTAAAAAATCCATCGGAAAAAGTAGTTTTAATGTTGAAAAACCCATTGATTGATCATCTTGACATCTAGATGGATGAATATAAAAAATAAAAAGATTTTAAGTCTCAAAAAATAGTGCATTTTACAACATACTATCTACACCATCAATTTTCAAGATTTTCATATGTTCATAGATCTATTTGATTTTGCCCATTTTTGAAATTTAAAATTTTATAATTAGATATAAAAATAGAGTTTGAGATAATCTTAAGAACATTTTACATCAAAATTATATACCATGATAAAATTTGAAGGTGCTCCTTACCTCTACACCTACGGATGCATCCGTATGCCAACTGCACCCTAAAATGATTGAACTCTTCAAGATTATATTACATTTTTGAACGACTAAAATTAGTTAATATTGTTCTTGAGAGCTAGAGAGATGCTCAGGCATAAGAAATTTGAGTAAATGATTATGGGTCGTAGTCACTAACGCTTTCTCAAGTAGGCAGGGACCAAAAGGTTTCATGCTTGCCAACCTTAAAACAATTCGATTAAGGCGCACCTCCAAATTTTATCATAAGTATAATTCTGATGTAGAAAATTTATAGGATGAATTGAGAATCTATTTTATATCTAATTATGAAATCTTAAACTTCAAGAATAGTTCAAAGAAAGTAGATCTATAAACACTTGAAAATCTTGAAAATGGACAGTCCAGATAATGTGTTGCAAGATGCATTATTTTAGGACTCAAAATTATTATTTTTTATATATTCATACATCTCAATATTGAGATGATTAATTAGAGGGTTTTCCAACATCAAAACAACCTTTTATGATAGACTTTAGAGTTAAACCTTAATTTTAGGGTTACAACCTTATGTAAACTGATTTATAACTATGATTTATAGCTACAAATAGTGTCATTTATTAGGTTTCTATCATAAAAAAAGTCACCTATGGTAGGGGCTGTCCATTTCTACAGGGCCAAAGAAATAAAACTAACATGTTATGAAGATTTTTCGGACCCCAAAAATTACCTATACGATTTGGAGCCAACGAATGTTGCACCAGCGATTATTGCATGCATTTAAGACCATTAGATGACATATACTAGCTCAATGATGAAATATTAATTAAAAGCATGTCCAAAATTTGAATCAATGTTCTGTAAATTTCTTAATGCGTGATACTACAAACAAAATTCTATCTTTCAAAAAGATGAAACTGTTGAAAACCCATGTCGAAAATTTCATTCAAAAATCTAGGAACTATGAGTTGAGGAGATTGTTATGCCCCTAAACTCACCTACATTGATGTCCACTGCGCAACCGGTTGTGTTACATGAGCCCGAGGTCCCGCGCGGTACCACCACCATCGGCAAATTGTAGCCATCCACCAGGCTCACATCATAATAATCAAGGGTCTGGGGTGTTCCTAGGGTGATCTCGAAGAGAGAAGCAGGTGGAATTGCACCCATACCATCGCATTCTAGCTTCCCACCACAATCTCCTGTAAGGCAATGGCCTATACCGGAGACATCGAATTCGCAGCCTGTTCGAGCCCAAATTCGACCCGACCAACCCGGAGCGGCCGGAATGGTGACACTCTGGCCGGAGTCCAACTGGAATCCAGTGAGTGGTAGTTGAGGCGTTCCCGCTCCGGCAAGTGTGCCTGGCCATATTGCATAGGGGCAATTGTTTGCAACTGTGAATGAGCCTGCATGAGAGGTGTCAGAGAGAAAAGAGATGAGAAGAGAGAGGAGGAAGGGGAGGAGAGAGAAAGGTCTAGAGATGTTTGTGTAGAGAAATTTGGTGAATTTAGGCATTTGAAGAGAGAATGCAAGGTGTTAGAGATGGTAGCGTGCGTGATTTATGTATATAACTGTGTAGGTATGTATGTATGTTCGTGTACTGAGAGAAGGGAAGGAAATGGGAGGGGAAGAGCATTAGCTAAATATAAGAGAGAGAGAGAGAGAATGTGGTTTTTGGTTGGATTGGGAAGTTGGGTTTAGAATTTCTTTCAAATTGGGTGGCATGACATATCTCTCTCTCCTCAAGAGTTTTGCAGGTTGGGCTTTCTCTCTCTAAAAGATTTGAAGTTCGGGTGGCGCGTATAAGAAGCAATACCTTTATGGATAATCCACGGCAGAGGTTATAGGCCTATTAACGAAAGTGTCCCCTCTTTTTTTTTCGTTAAGATCCCCATGGATCATTACTTTTTCTGTAAGATCTAGGGAAATCGAAAAAATTTCATTCTCCCAAGGAGTAAGATATAACTTTGGTCCATTGGGCAAAACCCTAAATGGGAGTATATTGAAGATACCAAATTCTGTCAAAAAGGAAAATGACCCATAGGAAAAATATCATTAAAGGGTTCTAATTATCTCATAGTATCATTTGAACCGCTCAAAAGCTCCAATTTATCACAGCAGGGTTCAATTTCTATACTTATTTTATAAAGGAAATCGACCGTTTATATAAGGTTGTTAAAAGTAATCTTGACCATTGGATGTGAAATTAGGTGGCTACATCTATTCCATTGACCAAGCTCAAAGTTCAAAGATAATTTTCTTGAACTTTGGGACACACTCAAGCTATGGAATGTCACATAGAATGGTTATAAATAATTATGTCCTCCTTGTATAATCGGTAAATGGTCTCATTGTACGCAGTCCCTTTCATAAAATATATCATCAAATCATCATAATCACCATCATAATACGTGCTTTATCCCAACTATTTGGGGTTGGCTATACAAATCTTAGTATACTATTGTGCTCTGTCGAGCGTTATATCCGCATCCCGACTATAAGTCACCATATTTTTTCTCTCTATTTCCATCTATGTCTTTTAGGCAATATAGGTAAAATCAAGCGGTTCAAATTCTAACCACTTGATTAGCCCGGTTAAATTGGATCCAATCATTGATCAGTTCCGGCTTTGGTGAACTGGTCAGGTATTTTCAAAAAACTAAAAATTTATATAAAATACCAAAAAATAAGGGATTTTGTTTGGAATTTATTTTTAAATATTTTTTTTTATCATTTTTGCCGATATTTAAAAATGTTTAGGCATTTTCCATCTTTTTTAAAAATTTCAAAAATACCCCTTGGTACAAATCGATTCTTTAAGAGCTCTTTTTTTTTCATTAATTTTCAACTTCATTTGGATGTGTTTTGTTTAATCATTCTTAAATATATTTTTCATATTTTTTTAGGGTTTTTAATATATTTTTTTACCATTCGGGACTTGCCCGATTAGGTTGGTTGAACCAATGTCCGGCTAACCGTTCCAGTTCGATCGTTTTTACACTCATTTGAATCTTGGAGGGGGTTAATCATTCCGGTTCAATTTGTCCTACACTGATTTGATCCTTGGATAGGGTTCAACTTTATGTAGTAGTGATAAGAAAACAACACTTTAGTATATCTGATTTAAATTTAAGGTATTAATTTAATTAAACTATACAATGTAATGTCCAATTGAGTCGTCCAAAACTCTAGGCCAAGTTACTCGGATGAGTCCGAGTTACCTCTGCCGAGTCTTAAAACTCTGATCTTGCTATTGTTGGATTCCATTGAAATATGGAATATAAACATTGGAGTCTTTTTGGTGGTATTTTCCATATTCATTTCTTTACTGGATTAATTTCATTTGTTTTGCTTAAAATTTTATAGATAACTTTCTATATTCCCCCTATAACATAGAAGTTCTATCATCCTCTTTATTCAATCGTCCATTTTTTAATTCAGGGCTAAGATTGTCCCAATCACAATGTCACGTCTCTACACTGTTTTATTTTTAATTTTTTTTTATAAACTATTTTGACACCAAAATTTGGACGTCTATTCCTCTATTAAACTCGCACTAATGAAAATATGTAAAAAATATTTTCAATAAAATAAAATAACCAAAATGCCCCTAAAAGATTCAAGGGGTATTTTGGTCATTATATTTTATCGAAAAATTATTGTTAATCTTTTTTATAGGTACGCCCCAATGAGAATATGGCACGTACCAAATTCCATATTCAGAAAAAATTGTATTAAAAATATTAAAAATAAAATACTTTTAGATGTCGGATCTAAGATCAAACGGTGAGTGGCTCTCTTGATAAAAAATGGATGGCTGGATGGTAGAAAGAAGATAGAACTTCTATGTTGTAGAGAGAACATATAAAGCTTTCCTTTTTATCTTTGCTGAGTTTACTTGTTTGTATGAGTGTGAGCATTTGGAACTTCGTTGTTTGCTTTATATTGTGTTGTTGCTTAAAGTTCAATATATATTCCTTAAATATGATATATGTGGTTTTATTTTATTGTATTTTGCAAAATTTATTGGTGCTTTTGTTTTCAGGTTTATGATCTCTTTGCAATACTACCATAATTTTAGAAGCTCTAAAAATGCAGTGGTTTAATTAACCTAGGGATTTTTCATTTTTCCTCTTTCAAACTTTATATTTTGTGGCAAATCATCTCATAGAAATTTAATCTATTCTATTTTGCAGAAAATCTTATCATATTGATAGATGGCCCGTCGCTTAGGCACCCAAAACCCTATGCACCATAGGCCTATACGGCCCAAGGCCGATCTACTTGGGAAGGCGCCCGGGCTCGGCAATTTTTGCCAAAAACTTCGATAGTTTAAACCTGCCTAGGTCGGTCAGGCAATTTCTGTCAAAAATTTCAATAGTTTAAACAAACGAGAAGACCTTACTCAAGAAAGGTAACCTATATGAAGGGTTGATAAGATTTAGTTCATTTTAAATTTGGTTGTGTAGGTTCAATTTAGATGATGTGATGGGAATGTAAACCATTATTTATTTTGTATATCTCGACTTTCAATGCCCCTAAACAATAAAGCTTTTAAACTTAAACTTATGTTAAGAATATGGGAACCTCTCAATGCCCTTAACCAACTACTTGGAGTATGTTCACCTTTACAAGAACATTATACTGTGCTTGTGCGTGCGGTGCATAGGATTTTAAGCCCCTAGGTGCCGGGCGGACCATTTTTACACTGTGCATGAGGTGCATAGGATCTTAGGCCCCTAGGTGTCCGACGGACCATTTTTTGAAACACTGCCATGTGTTCAACCTTACAAAAAAACATTACACTGTGTTCAACTTTATAAAGTATTTTAACCTACAAGATAAACATCCCAAAATTTAAAACATACACCAAAATATCAAGAAGTTCATCAGTATAAAGTTTCTTTGACTCGTCTTCGTATAGGGCACCAATGCACTCATCTTGCCAACATTTGAATGATAGCGCATGCATCTCTAAATAATTCCATATGCCCAACATTTGTATATCATTCGAAAACATCAATCCCAACCTTTGTATGCCTAACAACAATCCCTTTCTTCTTCTGATAGTGGATGCAGTATTGCATAAATCTATCCTCACTATCTCTTTTATTAAATCCACTCCACACAACGCATAACTTTTTATCTTATCAGATTAAATATCAATAAACTCATTTCCTCCCCAACTTTTGGTCTATGTCATGCTCCTATTTTTAAAAAACATAGTATCATAAATTTTTTTGCAAAATAGAATAGATTAAATTTCTTTGAGATTCCATAGATCATAAAGTTTGAATGATGAAAAATAGAAAAATCCCTAAGCTAACTAAACTACTACATTACCCAGAGCTTCTAAAATTAATGAGGTAGTATTTGCGAAGAGATCTTAAACCGGAAAATAAAAGTACCAATAAATTTTATAAAATACAATAAAATAAAAGAAAAGTATACAAAGAGAGACATTTACTTTTACCCCAAAGAAATCACAATATTTTTATCAATCAAATTTCAAATCAAAATAAGTGTACTTGTGACTAAACTCAAGATAAAGGGTCTTCGTACTAAAGATAAAAGGTCTCTCTATACAATCCCTAAAATAAAACTACATATACCATATCTTAAAAGAAACACGTGTGGAACTTTAAGTAACAAAATATAAAGCGAGCAACGAACTTCCAAACGCTCACACTCATATGAACATAAGTAACTTAGTAGAGATAAAAAACCATCCTCTAAAGAAAATTTAAAAAATTTAAAACAAAACAAATGAAACTAATTCAGTAAAGATATGAATATGTAAAACACCACCAAAAATTGAAACTATCACTTCTTATTTCATAATTTTTTTGCATATATGTCACTAGAAAGACCCCAATGTTTCTAGTCCATATTTCAAATGGAATCCAATGTTTCTATTCCATATTTCAAATGGAAACCAACAATAGCAAGTCTTAGAGTTCAAGGGTATTTTTGAAATTTTATAATAAAAATATAAAATAAAATATAATAAAATATAAATGCTATATTTAAAGAATGATTAAACAAAGCACATCCAAATAAAAGCGAAAATTAATGAAAAAATCGATTTTAAAGAATCTATTTGTGTTTAGGGGGTATTTTTGAAATTTTCTAAAAAAAGATGAGAAAATGCTAAAACATTTTCAAACCTGGGCAAAAATGATAAAAAAAAAAAAATTTAAAAATACATTACAAACAAATTACTTTTTTGGGATTTTATATAATTTTTTAAAGAAATTTAAAGTACCTGGCAGGTTCACCAAAACCGGAACTCGTTAGTGGCCGGATCTGATTTAATAGTGGCCTCCACATGAGTGGATGTCAAGACTTCTTATAAGGAGGTCAATTTAACCATCATGTCAATTTTTGCTTAATGTTATATGGCTGTTTGAAGATATTTTTCATCACTTTGGGTCCCCGATGCGGAATAAAAGATAAGCCGGTCAATAAAGCCTTGATTTACAGTGGAATTTTCGACAGTCTAAGAATTGCCCCAGAATGGGTGAGGATCTTCCTAAGGACCCCAAAAGACCACCTATCAAGTTTCGTCGCATGCCGACATGTCTAAGATAGTGCAAACAAAGAAACCGTTTTGAAAAAATCAATCTCGAGCACCTTGAAACGGACCCTATAACTGGAACTCTATTAAAGAAGCGTCAAATGGTTGTGAGACCACTGCCATTGGATCCGACACAGTCAAAAACCCCTAAAGATCAAGTTTTGGCTTAAACAGACATTCCAAGAAAAAGTTATGGGAAAAAGACTAAAAAAAAAAAGAGGTCGTACGCTATTTCTATGTGCCCTCCATGCACCAATCTCCAATAAAGGAGATTGGTTTTCACAGTCACGAACAATAGCTTTGAAGACTCATATCTCCCTAGTTACAAAGCGAGTCACGTTCAAATTTTGAAAGCGTGTTCGTCTCATTAAGATGAACGTTCTGATATGTGGCACGTCTCGTGATGATGTCCGAGTAAGGAAAAAAGCTAAAGAGAAGATGACAATTCGTGATCAAGGTTGCAGGAAAATCAGCAGTAGCACGTCCCACTCGAGTAACCATATCATAGTGCTTGCAAACCCAATCGATGCGAAACCAGTTGCATTGCATGCATAGGGTCTAGGGCTACCACTGGTCCAGACCTCGTGTGTGATGAACAGTTAGATTTTGCAAACAATGATGTTAATCTTACTCCAAAATTTCGGTTGTCAGAATCCAAATTCCGGCTGTCAGAATCCAAATTATGGTCAAAAACCCAAACTGGTAAAATCTTCGTTCGAGCACGAAGTCGAGCTGCATTTGTCGCAACGCGATCGTGACGACATGCCTAGTGTAATTCGGCAAAGAAACCAAAGAAATACATCAAGAAATGAGCGCACTATTGATCAGAAGTTTTCAACTTTCGTAAAATTTCAAGTCACATGATCGTGGCCTAAAAACACGATCCGTGGCTCAAAGTTAATATCGAATTGATCGTTATGCCTAGCCCATCGAGAAAGTAATAATCTTTTAGCCATTCGGGCGCGGAATCACGCTTCATGGTAGCAGCATGGACTGTTTTGAAATTTAATGTATTGTTGAGCAAGGGTAAAATTGTAATTTTATATCTATGTTTAGATTTTATTTTAATTCCAATAAATTGTATTTTTTAGCAATTAGGGTAAATTTTGAGCGTCTACCCATGTTTTGAGCCCAACTTTATAAAATACATGTTATACCTCATTGTAAAAGGACCCCTTAGGGCTTCAACTTGATGAAGAGAGTTTTAGTCTTGAGATTGTGGCATGTCTTGGAGAGAGAGAGAGAGGAGAAAGAAGTAAAAGTTTTGGTACCCCTAAGTGAAGGTGATTTTCTCTTCTCCTTCTTCTCTCTCCTTTTCCTTCTTTCTCTCTTTTCTTATCCTCTCTTCTCTCTCCTCTTCCTTCTTTCTCTCTCTTCTTTCTCTTTCTCTCTTTTCTTCTTTCTTTTTCTCTCCTCTTCTCTCAATCTTCTTCTCTCTGTCTCTCTTTTCTCTACCTCACATGCACAGGCAGTAAGAATCATCGTGCATGTCTCTCTTTCCCTTCGTTACTCTTTTCTGTCTGCTCTCATTTCTCTTTTTTCTTAATCTTTTCTCTTTTTCCTAATCTTCTCTTTCAGTATCTCTCTCTACTTTCCTTTCTTCTTTCACTGCTCTCTTTCCTTATCTCTTTTTGCACTTTCTTCTCTCTTTTCCCTCTCTTTCTCTCTCTCCTTGTCTCTCCTTTTCTCTCTCTATCTTTCATTCTCTCTCTATTCTTTCCTTTTTCTCTCGTCCCCAGTCATTCACGGTGGTACCCATCTTCGAGCATGACATCCTCCTTTTCTTGGAATATGTACAGTGAGTCGGGCGTTAACCCGAGTGGCTGTCGGGCTTCTATCTAAGTTCCTCTTTCCCCATGTTGTGCACAGCGATGCCCATAGTCGCTCACAACATTTATTCCCCTATTCTCTGACAATGACATTGAATCGGGCCCTTTTCCAAGTGGTGGTTCGGGTCGTGTCCGAGTCTCATCTGACACACACGGCGATGCCCATTGCCACGCGTGTCTTTTCTTCTTTTCTCTCTCATGTCTCTTTACCTCTCTTTACTTATTGCCGTGTGTGTCTTTTCTTTTCTCTCTCATATCTCTTTATCTCTATCATATCTCTTTATCTCATGGTAGAGCCCATCGCCATCTATGATACCTTCTTCATCTCCTTCATATCATGAACGGCAATGATCATCGTCGTCCATGACATATCTCTCGTCTCTCCCCTAATTTTTCTTTTCTTTCTTCTCCCTTTTCTCTCTCTTCTCATCTTCTTCTTTTCTTCATCTCTCTCCTCCCCTCTACTCTTCTTTTTCTCTCATACTTTTTGTTCCCTCCCCTCTCTCTCCAATCTTTCCTCTTTATCTCTCCCTCTCTTATGTTCTTTATCTCTCCTTCTTCTCTCTTCTCTTCTTCTTTTTTTTTTCTTCTGTATTTCTCTCTCTTCTTCTTCTCCTCTCTTATCTTCCCTTCTCTTCTCTTCGTTTTTTTTTCTTCTCTCTTCTCTTTTCTTTTCTCTTCTCCTCTTATCTTCTCTTTTATCTTAATCTTCTTCTCTCTTCTCTTCTCTTTTTCTTTTCTCCTCTTGTCTTCTCTTCTCTTCTTCTTTTCTTACTCTTTTATTCTTCTCTATTTTTCTCTCTTTTCTTTTTCCTCTCTTCTCTCTCTTATTCTCTGTTTCTTCTTATTTTTTCTCTTATCTTCTTCTTCTTCTCTTTCTTATCTTCTCTCTCTTCTTCTCTCTTCTCTTCTCTTCTCCTCTTCTCTTCTTGTTCTTATCTTCTCTTCTGTTCTTCTCTCCTCTTCTCTTCTCTTCTTGTTCTTATCTTCTCTTCTCTTCTTCTCTCCTCTTTTCTTTTTCTCTTCTCCTCTTCTCAGCTTCTTCTTATCTATTCTCTTCTTCTTTTCTTCTTCATCTCTCATATCCTCTCTTCTCTTTTCTACTTTTTCTTTTTCTCTATTAATCTCTCTTCTCTTCTCTACTTTTTCTTTTTCTTTATTCCTCACTCTTCTTTATATCCTATCTTCTCTTGTTTTCTCATCTTCTTCTCCTCTCTTCCTTTCTTTTCTCTTCTCTCTTCTCTTCATTTTTTTCTCTTCCATCTTCTGTCTTCTCTCTTAATCCCTCTTTTTTTCTCTCTTCTTCTCTCTTATCTCTCTACTTTTCCTCTTTTCTTTTCTTTCTTCTCCCTTATCTCTTCTCTCTCTCTCTTCTCTTCTTTTCTCATGCTCTCTTTTCCTCTCTCTTTCTTTCTCTCTCTGCTTTTCTCTCTTCTTCTCTCTCATTATTCTTCCCTTACTCCTTCCTCTCCTCTTTTCTCCCTCTCTTTCTGTTTTTTTTTTTCTTCTCTCCTCTCTCTTTCTTTCTTCTCTTTTCTCTCTCTCTTCTTTATTCTCTCTTATTTGCTCTTCTCTTTTTCTATTTTGTCATATCTCTTCTTTTCTTTCTTTCTTCTTCCTTGTTCTTCTGTTTTCTTCTAATCTCTCTCTTCCTCTTTCTTTCTTCTTTATTATTCTTTCTTCTTCCTCTCTCATTTGACCAAGGGATAGGCTAAGTCTAGCATTGTCATAATAGTCTTGTCGTCGAGTAGTTTAGTCACCGTGCTGGTTTGAATTGCAGTGGCAGCAAGGCCCGTCTTGCTGCCACGTCAGACTAGCCATCATGCCAGGCTGGTTGGTGTAGGTTCTGTCGTCGAGTAGTTAAGCCGTCATGCCGGTCTGAGTTATCGTTTCCGTCTTGCTACCACACAAAATCAGTCACTGTATTAGTCTAGCTACTGTGTCAGTCTAACCACTTGGTCAAATTTCTCTTTTTTCTCGTTCCTCTATTCTATTTCTTCCTTCTCATTTTGTCACCCCAATCTCTATCCTCTTATTTTTTCCTTCTTCTTTTGAATGCGCACGCTCACGTGCATTTGCCCAAAGACAAGATGGGGTCCCTTGGCCCACTTGTCTTGTAAAATTAACCATGTATGTGTGATCGTAGAATCAGGAGAGTACAAGTCAAGGGAGGCGATTTCGAACCAGTTGTAGGACTGGGGGGCTGTCCGTCGTGATCTAAGAGAACGCCCATGCGAGTCAGCACGAGTGAGTCACGGACTTAGGTGAGGTGTATCCTGCCTCACATCAAATTCATCTCTCACCGGTTAGTGTACCTGCCCTAGTTTCTTAACAAGGTTTTCGAGAAAGCGGTCTCAAGTCTCGGGTTCTCCTTGAAACCCGAGACGCGTGCCACAAGGTCATCTCGACCCGGTGTCGAGATCGAGGCATCTAATCAGTGGCGCTTTTCATTTTCTTAAAAAAACAAAAGATGAGCTAGACTCGGGGGAGTTACTTGGAATCGCCCAAGTAAATCGCCTCGGCCAAGGCACGAGCACCTTGCTCGAGTCGATTTTTTCGAACACTGAGCAAGACCAATAAAACAGAAAAAGAAAAATAATAAAAAAAATGTATTGCCATGTACAAATCCAGTATCATCCAGGACCACTTCCGATTTTCATGAACTAACTAGGTATTTTAAAACCAATAAAAATTTCTTTTTATAAAATCTCAAAAAATAAGGGATTTTCTTTAGAATGTGTTTTTAAATGTTTTTTTTTATGATTTTGGCCAAGCCTTGAAAATGTTTTGGCAATTTTCCAACTTTTTTAGAAAATTCAAAAATACTCCTAGGCACAAATCGATTCTTTAAAATCTATTTTTTCATTAATTTTCAACTTCATTTGGACGTGTTTTGTTTAATCATTATTTAAATATATTTTTCATATTTTTATTTAATTTTATGTTATTTATTTTTAAAATACTTTTTGACTGTCTGGGGCTTTTCCAGTTAGGCCGGTTGAACCGACCAGTTTACCTGTTAGGCTAATTGAACCGCTTCCGGCCCCGTCCGATTAACCATCCAGTTTCGATTTTTCCTGCACTGCTTTTAGGGAATTCGGCTTGCTTTTTAGAGCTTTCCACTTAAACCAAATCATGATTAGTATCATTTTAGGTCGACGCTACCTATGATGAGACTACTTAAGTTTACTTTGCGTATTTTATCGCCTATTGGAGCTCCTCTCAAGCTCTTTCGAATCTGTTCATTCTAAATTTTATCCTTCTTTGTTTTGCCACTTATCGATCAAATAATTTATTCAAAGTAGAGCCCCAAATAATTTATTCAAAACTTCTTGAATAACCCGTATTCAGCATATTGTATCAGGCATCCTAAACAATTAAGACACTTTGGTAATTTGACCCTCTTGATTGGCTCAAGCAAAATGACGAAAAGACATGTGGTTATGCTAGGTTAGGAGGAATACAGAACTATCGAATGACAAAAATGCCCAGTTCAACATTGTTAAACTGAACAACCAGAGCTATGTTGCCCTTCTCGCAATTCCATTTTCTCAGCTTTGAAAAAACAAGAGCATTTTACTATTTTAGCTCGACCAAAATAAGTGGACCAAATTTCCAAAGTGCCCCAAGTTACTTAGGATTAGGTTAATCTTAGGAGATAATGAAAACATTCTTTGATAAGGTACTTTAGTGACATGAATTTTAAAAATAAACCCCACAGTGAATCAAAGGCAACCTGATAAAAACCATGCCCTAAGGTTATTCATAGACTTTATAAACATACATTGAACCAATTTATGGATGGTGAGATCTAGGTTTTCCATTTTAACATCCATTTATTCTTAAAATACCCTTCTTGATTCTTAAGTTCAGCCCAAAATTTAAGATCAAATCAATCCCCCTAAGTAGGTCATCCGCCCGATAAATTAAATGAATTTGTATATGCAAGAACAAGGAGTTTAAACGCATAATCCAAATAAGGGGAATATTTATATTTTTCATTTTGGATAATATAAAAAATTGAAGTCCACTTTTAAGTTTGTTAAAGATGAATATAACACTTGGAAGCTGGAAGGGCAATACTCTTTTTCTTTAAAAAGCTTGTGACTTTTTATCTTTATATGTGATAATAATGCTTTGTATCTACTGATTTATTCTTATTATTGCAAAATGTATATAAGAAAGGTTCCAATCTCTCTAAGCAAACTTACCCATCATATCCATGAGCGCATTTGGTCTTGCATTTTCTCGTGCAAATAAAAAGATATGTGTTTTACTTGTAGTAGAGACACGTGACATTCAACTATACTTTGACTCTACATTGGGTGGCATATGAAAAGAACTTGTTAAGGTGCTGCCATGGAGAAAGACTTAAAAATGACCTGATTTAAATAAATTTCCATCTCTTTCCATTTTGGTGCAGATATAATTAAAAAGACATTTGAGGACTCTAATAGGAAAAGGGCAAAAAGGAGAAAAAGATTTCTCTTATTAATAATACTTATCTTTATTCAAACTTAAATGTTTGGAACATGTTTGTACACAAAGATGTTCTCTCCATTAATTTAGTTCAAAACCTAATTCCTAACCTTCTAAACCCTACGCATAGTCGCTTTACAATGAATTTGCTCCCTCAGGTAAATCTCTGAGTTGGGAATAATTTTTGGACCCTAAATTTTGCGGTGTAATTGTTAGAACATTACATCATCATCGTCAAAGCTTTTTTTTAACTAATTGGGGTCGACTATATGAATCTTGATCTACCATTCTGTTTTATCATGATATAACCCAACAACCAACTTCAAAAGAAAATAATTATGTATTCTCTATGTGCCTTAACAAAAAAAAAAGGGTCCCAAGATTAAACAGGAAATGCCCAATTTCTGGATGGCAAGATCAAGGTGTTTAAAGAAATCATGATCCAAATTCTTTCTCTTAGAAATAATCATACGGTAATATTTACATGAATCCCAAAATTTTGATTAAAAAAAAACAAAAAATCCTCCCAAGTAGCTTTTCTGCCCAAAAAAATAGTTTTACAGCATGCTCCCACTACAAAATGCAACACACAATGGTTTCCTGTGTTACTCTTCTTCTTTTTTTTCTCCTTGTTGTCCCTATTAGTTCGGAGTTAGTGAGACTTATCACTTATTTCACATGTTTGTTTTCATCATTCTGGGTTAGGGCTTAGCGTATTTGATTCCATTCAAAAATAACTTATGTACAGCTCGGTCAGAAAGTACAGTGTGCTAATGGTAGTATTTGGAAAATAATATGGATACTATTAATAATATAATGTAACAACCTTCAAAAACCATATTAAAGCCATTTGTGCTATCCAAATTTTCAAATATACACTATTTTATTCTAATAAATAATCACAAAAAAAGGAAAATTTGAAAACGGAACTTAAAAAGTATTTTTTTAGCCAAATTAACATAGGCCATCCATTTTGATAAGATGGTTAGATCTTGGCCTTAGAAGGATTTTTTCTTTTCCAAATTTTTTAGATGGCTTTATTATCATTAGATGAACAATGTTACAAAAAAATAAAATGATTTTGAGTCAAAGATCTTAAAATTCACTAAATGAATGATTTAGATTTATTGTTGGAAGGGACTCATTTTGACCATATCTAAGATCCAAATTGAAATTTTTTTTTTTTTTTTGAAGATTGATTATTGAGATGAAGAGAGTGTGTGTGACAAAATTTCGATTCATACAAATACTACAAACATGATTTTCTAAAAGTATCGTTGCATCATACTATGATACAACCATTCATAAAATCACTGCCCATCAATGTTATTATGCCAATAGAGCACCTTTCAAATTTCGTTTCTTTTTTTTTTCCAAGGGAGTAATGAATGAAACGCTCCCATTGAAGTATATTGTACAATTATTTCACAACATAAAAGTGTTTTCCGACCTCGCAACGGGCCGAGCATGGGCCTGGCCAGCCCTGGCCCTAACTCAGCCCTATTTTCCTGAGGGCCAGACCAAGGGGGCCCTAGCCCTATCATGGTTGAGTTGGGTTGGGCAACAACGGGTAAAGTTAAAGGAAAAAAAATAGTAAAAAACATGCAAAATAAAGGCCGGACTGGGCCTGACCGTATTGGCCTAGTCTATGCTCGGCCCTCAAGCCACATTTTATTCCTAGGGCCTAGATTTTTAGGGCCAGGCCAGCCCACCCAACCCAACCCATTGCCACCCCTATGCTGTCTGGAAGAATTTATTAGATCAAAATTTTTGGACCCAACTAAAAATCACTGCAGGTTTTCCTCTAAATAAAAATTGTGAAGTTTGAGTACTTAGATACTTAGATGTGACCACTCAAAAAATCGGACAATGTGTGTTCTATCGCAAAACGTTATTTTTTTTCTCAAGGGAGCATATACAAATTTTCTTTGGAGTCTCTCTTTGAGGGGTGCGATTTGCATAGAGCCTAAGCTTTTAATAATTAAATTAGAGCTTACCTTCAAATAGTGTCGAGAAATGTGGTTTTAATACTGGAAATTTTTGTGATAACCTTAAAATATATTTTTATATTTATTTATAAAGTTTAAAGCTTCAAAAATAGTGTAGATAGACAGATCTAAAAAAACATGAAAATCTTAAAAATTGATGGTCCAAAAATGTGTTACGAAATACACTATTTCCAAAACTTGAAATCTACTTTTTTTCCCATGTCCATGCATCTTGACTTCGAGATGATTAATTTGAGGGCATTTGAGCATCAAAACAACTTCTTCTAGTGAAATTTTTGAGGTATGCTTTAATTTGATCCTTTAAAGCCTCGGCTCTATATAAACTTTTCCCCTCTTTTTGAAATTGGTCCCTAAGATGATAACATTCATTCCAAATTTTAAGGGTCCTAAAAGCATGGGTTCTAGGTGAGGGAGCAAATGGACCAAATGCTCCGGCGGGAGCATAGAATCTTTGGGCATCAGGAAAAAGAGGTCCAATTCCAATTAATTTCTATGGTCCGGAGTCCGTACTATGCATATAAACCCCATGGAATGGTGGACCACGTATCCGGCATGGCGGCAAAAGTAACATGTTGCTTTTGGTCGGATTCCCTGAACAAATCTAGGCCGTCTATAACAATCAACGGGTGTAATTTATGTATGATGGATGAAAATCTTGAACCGTGGATTACTTTTGAAATCCAAAGGCCAGGATGAATCGTTTTTTCTATATATTAGTTCCTCAATCTGAATTTTTATTCAGATTCTCTCCCTAGAATTTGCCCCTCTTTCTCTCTCCTTTCCGTGTTTAACTTCCATTCTCTCTCCTCTCTCTCTAGAATTTGTCCCTCTTTCTCTCTCCTTCCTGTGTGTTTAACTTTCATTCTCTGTAATGGCGGATGCTGGTGGAGGAGGAGAAGAAGAGGAATTTAAAATATAAAATCAAGAGTGCATTCGTTCCTCACCTTGCTGAAGAAGCAATTGAGGAATTCTCTGCAACTTCTAATTTATCCGAACTCGAACACATTGTTGATAAGTGGTTGGCTATCTCAAGAGCGTATAAAGAAGGAGAGAAGAGCAAGAGAGAGGACACTAAAGAGAAAAATGAGTTAAGTGTTGTTGGGTTGGAGGGGAACTGAGTGGTATGGTCTTTTGTGTTGCTTGGAGATGAAGAAATGAGAGTCAGAGTTTTCTTTTATGTGATAGATGGTGTTTCATGTTTCTTGCTTCTGTGTTAATGGAGTTGTGATGTTCCCCGTGGTGTCCGTGTTATGGACTTGTTTTGTTCTCTGTTTGTTATGTGTTGATGGAGTTGTGATGTTTTTTGCTTTAAACTCTCTTTAGAGTTGTCTGTGTTAATGAAGTTGTTTGCTTTGTCTGTGTTAATGGAGTTCTGCTGTTTTTTTGTTTTTAAACCCTCTATGGAGTTGTGAGCTCTCTCTCTCTTTTTGAACCCTGTGAGCTCTTTATCTCTCACCTGCAATTCTCTCTCTGCTTCCCATGAAACTCTCTCTCTCTCCTCTAACATTCTCTCTAACTCGCTATCCTTGAAACACACACTCTCCCCCTCCCCCTCCCCCTTCCCCTCCCCCTCTGAGTTCTTCATTTTTCTTTATCAGCTGATGATACATGTTATGTCCACATTACAAACTCAATTACGGGCGGTTATCTGCATTTTTATATAAAGTATGCTCCAGTGGGAACATACTATGCGCTTACTCCCATGGTTAGGGAGCGGAATATTTTTTTATTCTAAAATTTTGATAACCACATAAGAGATTAAATTATTATTTTCTGAATTTCTTTTCTTTTTGAGTTTTCAACATTTAGATCCGACTCTCTAGAAATTAGATGGATTTGTTCAATTAGCTTTTCAAATGCATAGGGAGTGCAATTTGATGATATGTTTTATTGAGGTCGAGGGATCAAGAGGTCATATCTCTAACATTTTGAGTTCCTAATGATTTTACCTGAGGGAATAAATAGACAATATACTCCTAGAAGAGTATGAAATCATTTGCCCTATATAAGATCTTCATGGGTGCTCCGTAGTTTTACTCGATTTTGGATAATAATGGACGTATATTGATCATATTAAATTCAGTACGATAATGTTGTTATAAATCGATGAGCGGTTTTATCTACTTCGAAAGATTTGCTGGCCCTATTGTAATTGACATAAATTTATTGCCTTTTGCTTGTTTTCTATTTTTTTTTCTCTTGTAATCTTGGTAGGTTTTTTTTTTTTTTTGTGGGTAAGTGTACAATAAGATTATTTATCTAATCTCAAGACACTAGCAGTCTCCCATACCAAGTCACCAGGATGACACCATTGGTGAGGCCCAGGGCACCAGGGTGACACCACAGGTGAGCCCCTTTCCAATCCCAGTTTCGATCCGACACCACTACCAAACCCACAATCTGTCTCCTAGGCCTCAAACACCACCTCAAATGCCTTGGGTCTAAGAAGTGTGGCCCCTAAAAGCTTCCCTTACCGGGCTAGCCTCAGGATACACATGACGAAGATCGACCGAGGGCAATAAACCCCTCAATAATGGGGACCACGACTTCATACTAGTGTTCTAAGGACCTTGGCTATTAAACTGTTTAAAGCAGCGTTTTAAAAAACGCCGAGTCGAACCGGGCTCTCCCGGTTCGACTCGGAATTCACGAAAAGGGACCGGATCGGTTGAAAAATCGGAAATCGTCTGGTTCTAGAGAGAACCGGACGATTCCCGTACAGCGACTCGCTGATTCACTGTACGGAATCGGCGAGTCCGAACAGTGAATCAGCGAGTCCGTACGGTTTCTTTTTTTTTTTTTTTTTTTTTTTTTTTTTTTTTTTTTTTTTTTGTTAATCCATGATAGATTTTTTTTGTAATACTTGATCGATTTTTTTTGTAATCCA
>NW_006499801.1:2664781-2688707 GCF_000471905.2 Amborella trichopoda
AAATACTGTAAATTAAATGCTTAATGGCGGTTCATACAGGGAAAGAACATATCAATATTCGCATATTCATTCAAAAACATGAAACTTTTTAATGGAGTACCCTCATTTTTTATTGAATTCCTAAAAAAAAATATTTATAATGAATTTTAATAATTTTTTCAAATTTTTTTTAAGCTTTATCCGATTCACCCGATTCCCGATCCGGATCGCCGATTCGCCGATCCGGATCGATTTTTTGGAAACCCGATCTGGGTCACCGATCCGTTTTTTAAACCATTGGTTTAAAGTATTGTTATAACGCCCTTTAAGTTGTTTCGAAAAGTTGGGTGGGATGAAAAACTTAAATGACGATGTTCTATTCATGTAACAGCCAAAGATCGCAATTGTCATAACTTATGACTGATGTTCTACTGTTTATGACAACTTATAACAGCTGAAGACCATACCGGTTATGGGAAAAAGGGGTTCATGCATGGCGGGATTCATTACCACATTTGTGTTCCCCTGAGGCATCACACAACCAACTTAAAGATGGATATGGAATTGTGATCTCCCCAAAAACAAAAAAAAAGGTAAATCAAGGGCTTAAAAAATTATCACTTCTAGTATTTAAAATTTATTTATTTATTTACACATTAATGATCTCAACTTTAGAGATTATATATACCTAAAACATTAGGTCCAAACTCCATATTTAAATCACGAAGAGTGGACACATATCTACATGAGCATATCTACATAAGCCCTAGGGGTCATGAAAACCATATCCATTGGGCATTACTTCATCACCTTCCACACGACATGCAAATTTGGACTGACGGATCCAATTTGTAATATCAAGAAAGGACCGGACCCACTTCAACACTCACAAATGCCTTTTAAAGGCAAATGTCACCAAAGTGCAGAGTATCATGGTATCCAGCCCCGACATAATGGTTAAGTGACACCGGACTACAAATGCAAGATTCATGTTAACACTAATGTCTTATCACCTAGCAAGTGTTGGTGAATGCCTAAGACCGTGGTTGAAAGAACTCTAATCATAGAACTCAATTAAGGTGATCAGCAGTTATGAATGCAGAATACATTTTTGTATGTAGGTGAATCCATCCCTTGAATAGAAAAGGATTTCTTTTCCATATTTATAAGCATTTGGATGCTTATAAATACCATCATTTGTTTCATACAAATAAACATTTCAATAGGTGCACCTTGATCTTCGCCATGGCCATGAAGTTCACCAAAACCATCTTCACATTCGGCTCACAAGGAACGTCAGTGGCTGAGTCAATCACCCACCCGCTGAACCGATTTGGGTTGTCGATCCAAGCAAGAGTGGACCAATTCTCTAGCTTGGTCATCAGTTCAAAAATAAAACTAAATATCATCTTAAATTCAAAATAATAGAAAAAAAATTGAATGTGAGGAACCTTGGTAGTTCAGATTGCATGGTTTTTTAACAAGCTCACCCAATTCTCTAAGGGCCCGTTCGGATTCTTGGATTTTTCAATCCTAGGAAAAGTCAATCATGAAATTAACATTTCTTAGAATAGGGTGTATGCTATTTGGATTGCATCATGTAGAAATAAAAAAAAGGCCAATTCCTATCTTTTTTTTGGAAATGCAAATCCTTTCTCTCACTAAAAATTTTGAAATAGTCTCTCTCTAAAATTTTAATATACTTTTTTTCAAAAACTTAAAATTTGAAATAGTTTCTCTAAAAATTTTGAGATAGTTTTCATTTTTAAAAAATTTATATTTAGTTTCTCTTTCTAAAATTTTCATCAAATACTTTATCTTTAAAACTTAAAGTTTGAGTTAATCTCTCTCCAAAAATTTTGAGATAGTTTCTCTCTAAACAATATCAGGTAGTTCCTCTTTAAAATATAATATAATTTCTCTATCTAAAATTTTAAAGTGCTTTCTCCATCTGAAATTTAAAATATGAAATAGTTTCTTTCTAAAAAATTTAAAATAGTTTCTCTAAAAAATTTTAGGTACTTTCTTACTCTAAAATTTGATATAGTTACTCTATAAAATTTTAAGATGCTCTCTCTCTAGAACTTGAATTTTGAGATAGTTTCTCTCTCTAAAATTTTAATATAGTTTCTCTCTAAAACTTAAAATTTGATCTAATTTCTCTATCCAAAATTTTTCAAATGCCCTCTCTCGAAAAAATTTAAATACTTTCTCTATCTAAAACTTGATATAGTTTTACTCTATAAAATTTTAAAATATTCTCTCTAAAACTTAAAATTTGGGATAAATTCTCTCTAAAATTTTCAAATAGTTTCTCTCTAAAATTGTAATATACTCTCTCTAAAAGTTAAAATTTGAAATAATTTTCTCTATCTAAAATTTTTTAAATAGTTTCTCTATCTAAACATTTCAAGTATTTTTTCTACCTAAAATTTGATACAGTTTCTCTCTCTAAAGTTTTAAAATATGTTCTCTCTTTAAAACTTAAAATTTGAGATAGTTTGCAGTTTCTCTATCTAAAATTTGATATAGCTTCTAATCTAGAAAATTTTAATATGCTATCTCTAAAACTTAAATTTTCAAATAATTTCTCTTTCTAAATGTCTTGAAAAAATTTAAGTAATTTCTCTTTAAAATTTTAAGATATTTTCTTTAAAATTTAAGATTTGAAATAAGTTTCTCTCTGAATTTTTAATACCATCTCCTTAAAACTTTAAATTTGAGATAGTTTATATTTCTATAAATTCAAATATTTTCTCTCTAAAACATTTCATATACTCACTAGAATTTGATATAATTTCCCTCTCTAAAATTTTAATATGTTTTCTCTCTAAAAATTTTTAAAAAATTATTCTTCAACAACAAAATGGATCATTTCCATGAAATGTGAATTCCACCTATTCTGATGGAATTGAGATTTCCAAAATTAGGCTTAAAAGGAGTATTCAAAAATCCAACAGAAATCTAAATTCCAACATAAATGTCAATTCTAAGCAAATCAAACATGATTGGCCAACATTTTTTAAGAAAAATGACTTCCGAAAATCTGAATCCAATGAGCCAAACGGGCCACATGGAAGTCACAATCCATATTATCTCTTAGAGAGTGTCATTGAATAGACAGTTCCAAAAAAAAAATGTAAAATGTAAAGAGAGGAGCTGTAGCTACAATAAAATACAACTTCCTGATATAAAATGTAAAACGCATGTCAAAACTACTACCAAAAAGATGTAGTTCATGTCTCAAAATCCCATTACCTTATTGATGCCCATGATTATGAAATTTGAAGCTCAAAAAATGTTGTGAAAGATAACGTAAAAACAAATAGTTTAAACAATCTGTTACAAAATACACTATTTTTAATACTTAAATTCCAGTTTTTTTTTTTAGCTTTTAATATATAGAATTATCAAATATCAATTTGAAGGTTTTCAATTGCCAAAACAACCTTTTCCAGCCAGATTTGAGTCACGATGCTACCCTCACCACTTCCAAAATTAAAAGAAAGCATTTCTAATACACCACTAAGGTTAACACCCAAATAAGCCCTGCAAGTTACAAGTGAAATGGGTGGTTAACCACTTGGTCAGTTCTCTCATCATCGTCATCCAAAATTGGACAATGAGGACCACAAAACCAAGGTCTTTTTCATGGTCCGCTGGATAACTGTTCATTCTCAGTGAATCAGTCTATGAACCATATGGCATAAGCATTGAGGGTTTGATTTTCTTTTTCCTTTTTTTAAGAAAATTCAGGTTATTACTGAAATGAGGTGAGGAACAAGCAACACCCAGAATGGTTAGGAAATTAGAGATGAAGACCGAGAGGAACAAGCAATACCCAGAACGATCAGGAACTCGAGAGATGCAAAATCACTCAAAATTATGGCTCATACATTGCAAAGGAAGATGAGAGAAGCCGAAGCATCTTTACACAATCAATTATTCATTTCTTACCAGACTTTGTCTTTTTGGAGACTGTAGATTTCTTGGCTACCTTCTTTGTTGGCTTAGTAGCAGTTTTAGCCTTCTTACGCTTTGTAGTACCCTGCACAAACTCATGGAATAAGTATGTAATAAAACCAAGACATACAGAAGAACCGATCAACAATAAGACGAGGAATTCCAGTATCCACAAACAATTTTCATATGATTTCAGAGGCCAGAGCCAAGCACTTGAATATGCCAATTGTATGAAGAAGGATTTGCCAAGAGAGAGAGAGAGAGAATTGTACTAAGAAGGATTTGTCATGAGAGAGAGAGAGAGAGAGAGAGAGAATTGTACTCAGAAGGATTTGCCTTGAGAGAGAGAGATCCATAAGTAGACCCGAGATTGGAGAATATTATCATTTACTATACACACTTTCCCACCCTACAAAGTTTAAAGAGTAGCTCTAGATTATAAATTAGTGCTTTGAGAACAGGAAGGCCAAAATCCTAACAACCAATACAAGAAAAATAAAACTGGTAGCATATAAATCGTTTAGAACATCAATAGTTTTAAATCTTAAATTAATACTTAGGCAACCAAAAAGCCAATCCATTAAAACCAAAGAGAAAGAAAACCATAACATGCAATAAATTTTAGAACAAAATAAGAATATGATATCATGTTCATTTTGGCACAAAAACAAGGGTGAAGAGGATAAACAACATACTAATGATGATTTATCAGCCTTTTTCTTGGTCTTTGAATCAGCTGGATCTCCATTCTCATTGTCTTGATTGCCCTGATGATCAGATGCCCTCAGGGCATTGTCTCCTTCCTCATCCGAAGCAAAGGAAAACCCTTCAAGTGTACCTACCCAAATGAGATAAGAAACAAACACAACACAACACAAATGAGTGGCCTTATTATCAATAGAAATGCAGAAATGAGAAGTATGTCATATTAACACTACTTGAAAGACAAAGACGGTATATCTCAATCATCCATAGAGTTCACTACACAATAAGAATCATGGTTAAACTGCACTTGGTGATTTAAAAAAAATATTTGATAAGTTCTGGTTTACACAGAGACACCCATTAAGTGAAATATCATAAGAGCTCCATATGAATAAGAACATTAAAGGTAGATCAAAAACTCCAAATAATGATGTCGCCACATAACACTTCCAATAGAAATAGAATGTCATTGACATGTACCCAGCTCAAGGCCAGCATCCCAATAAGGAGAAAAAGTACTACCAGCAACATATAAAAGTACAATGTGAATAATCTGCCTCAAAGAAGCATGAAAGAAAGAAAGAAAGGCATATACTAAGTATAAAAATCATGGAAAGTCTATTCAGCATGGTCACTTATTACCACCCGATTAGAGCAAAATATTATTATGGGAAGTTAACAAGCCAAATATGACTTGAGAGTGGACATTATGAAAAGAAAGGTCAGTATGCACTTTATTGCAAATGACGCTAATTGGATTTTTTCCAGAAGACTCTTTTAACACATGAAGGGTAGAGGATCCAACATGCAGAGGAATGTAGTAAGCATATATGATGCTCGCATGGGAGCATATTGCTGCAAGCTCCACATATATATTCACAGTCGAACATGGATTAGACAGTGAAGATTGGACAAAGGGAGATCACTACAGTCTAACCATATAATCACCAGTCCATTCCACTGTCAAATGCTTTAACAATGGATGCTCACTACACTACCTAGGGAACACAGTACATTTTTTAAAAAGATGCTTCATCTTAAGGAAGAAATACAATTTGAGGAACTAACAAGAAATCCCGCAAACAGAAACAATGTCCAAAACTTCATTCAACCACAGCAGAGTTTCCATAATCACATGGCTCCTTTATCATTTTCTCAAGAAACTGAACATTCAAAACTTCAGATAAGCAGGAGCGATGAAAATGGAATTAGATAAATTGGACAAAATAAGAAAGGGGGGTGGGGGGGGGGTAAGGAGAGAGAGAGATGGCTTCTTTTTCATTTTCTCAAGGAATTACTAAACACATGCACAATATAGAGAGAGAGAGGTGGGGGGGGGGGAGCATCTGAGCCAAAACCAGGGCTCAAGTAGTATTGTCTATATTGCATAGTGTCAAACTCTCTGAGAAATTTATTCCATTAGCCCAAGAACATGGAAAACTTGGATGAAGATTGGTAATTCTATGTGTATTACCAAAATGCTATCAAGACCATACTATCACTCAAAATTATAAGTTGTAGACGTAATATCTAACCTTCAACCATTGTTTCGGACTCGAAGACGTTAGAGGGTGGCTTCAACTGAATGAAGTCATTCATTACAGCCTCAACCTGTTCAAGAATGGAAACCACCAAAAGAAGACCATTAGTACAAAAGTAACTTGCACTTAAATAATTATGCTTGCAAGTAATACATCAACAAGACACAAAATAAAAGTGCAGATATACATGAAAGAATAACAGAGTCATCAATAGAAACATTTAAAAGACAAATGAAGTTTGAGGATTGCCGTGCATTTTAACAGCATATAACACATGAAAGTATCTCGCAAACAACTTTACAATTAAAGTAGCCCAGTTTTTTTTTAACAAAAAGTTCAAACTATTTCAACAATGGTAAACCCAAAGAAACTTATGCAAGGAACAGCAAACCTTAGCTACTGATTGCCCAAAGCTAACCTGCCCAAAGCTAACAGAGTCATCAATAGAAACATTTAAAAGACAAATGAAGTTTGAGGATTGCCGTGCATTTTAACAGCATATAACACATGAAAGTATCTCGCAAACAACTTTACAATTAAAGTAGCCCAGTTTTTTTTTAACAAAAAGTTCAAACTATTTCAACAATGGTAAACCCAAAGAAACTTATGCAAGGAACAGCAAACCTTAGCTACTGATTGCCCAAAGCTAACCTGCACAAAGAAAAAATAATGGGGTGTCAAAGGCAGATGGCGGATAACAATAGTCAAATTGAAATAAGGAAAGAAAGCAGAACATCACAAGTAGATAATCTAAGGTACAACGTAAATTGTTTCTCAAAGAACACGAAATTTGCATTGGAGTTTACCAGGAAGGGGAAAGGTAACATACTATGCAAAATGTTCTCGAAGGAGCTATTGTTGTTTTATAAATGGTACCTGAAATATTGAAATTTTGATTCAGAAGGCATCTACTACATTACAGATTACAACATAGAACCCCCCCTCATTCTTTACAAGTTAAATGGAAAAGATACTACCACTTTTGAATTTTACTACCTCTGAATGTTTCAATCTAAAGGAGAGCACCATAAATTGAATGATCTATGAAGGAAACTAGCCAGAGAAGCGGAATTAATTGAAATTCTAGCTAAATTGGCATGAACAATTCCACCACTTGGAACAGAATAGTAAAGCAGCCACTTTTCAACAAAGCCACATTAGCCCGGATTGCTCTTCACTGGCGAGCAATCAAGAAAGTAGTATGGAAAATATGCCAGCAGAGTTAACTAACAAGCATTTTCACATAACAGTTCAAGTAAAAATCAGATACTCCAAATGGATCATTTACTCAAAAATTACTAGAAAACAAAAAAGGAAATTTCAAATAAAGAAATATTCTACAAAAGAGTAAATTTCAAATAATGAAATATTTTAAAACAAGAGTGAACAAAATAAAAAACATAAACAAAAGCATCTTAATACATAAAAATTCATATGGTCAAATTCAAATATCATCCTCAAGTCATTGATTTGGAAAAACACAAATGACACAATCTGGAAAATCTATGAAGCACTATAGCCAATATAGGAGGGATTCAACAAATAAGCATCAGATAGCAGCCAATACGAATAGTAGCATACACAAAAAACAGCTTTGGTATAAATTTTACCACAAAGGAAACCCAAGCCTAACTCACTGAGTGAAAAAGACAACAATTAGTAAGTATAAAACCGCAGTCATCTAATGAAAATACCAGTTACAGTGAGATTCATAAGGTGGTCTATGGTAATGGTAAATGAGATTCATTGAGAAAGTCTAAAATTTATATTCCTCTGATATTTACCATATTCTTTCCAAGTCCCTCTCCAAATTGCGGAATTTCTAAGCTTGATATATACGTGGTTATAATTTGAACTTGATTGTAACATAAAATAAGTGTGCAGTAATATAAATGAGCAAAAAGTATGAAAAACATATTAGAACTACTCTTATAATCAAATAATGCGTCAGAAAAATGATGACCATAAAACAACACAGTAGGTTTTTGTCTAAAGAATACGATATGGCCTTCATTGAATTGTAGATTGAATATGGATTAATTGTAGATTGAATATGGATTAATTGTATGGTTCACCAGAATAAATGACAATAATTAGTGTATGTTTTGAATAATATACAGGACGAGAATTAGCATACCTTTCAAATCTAAAAGCATTTCAGGTTTCCCAGAAGGAGAATTTGAAATTAATATTCGCCCAACAGCACCAACATCTCCACTCATATCTAGAGCTTCACCTTCACACTCAATGAGTGCCTGCCATAGTATAAGAATTTTCTTGTAAGAACAAGTTACGCAATCGACACATGCGTGCACACACAGAGGAAAGGATCAGAAGTAGAACATAAGTGCAATATAAAGCTAGAATGACATGATTGAACAAATCATTAATAAATACAATCTAAATCAACAACCAAAAACACGTACTTACAAAATTATGATATAGAAAACCAAATCCATGCATGAGTTAAGATGCTTAACTGACGATAAAAGCGATGAATTTTATTCCATGTTTAGATATAATTGTGCAATGGAGTAGCATGTATTTAAAGGTATTTATTGAAAAAGAAATTTCAACAATGACATATACCACAAAAAGTTAGTTACCAATTGTCACCTACAGTTGACATATAGACATTTACAGCACAGGTTAAATGGAAAACGAACAAAGGAGAAGCTAGATTACATTCCTTGAAGTGACAAAAGCATACATTAACCTGCAATTGCATATAAGAACAATAGGCTACCTTCGACCGCTGGATTTTTTCAGGGAAAACCAGAGGCAATCTTGAGGAGACCTGAAAGTGACAAGCAGATATAAGCCAGTGAACAATTTGCTTGAAATCTCCACATAGTAAAAGCATTACTGCAAGCACTGAGAATTAAAAATAACATAAATAAGGCTAAGTAGCACCAATTGAGCACATAATATTTAACCAAACTTGTCCTTTACCAACTAACTGGGATGAATCAGTAACCTTAATATATCAGAATGCATTATCAGGTCAAGAGATACCCAACCAGTAAGATCTCTTACACGATGTTCGTTTTGTTTCTCAGGAATATCTTCATCGGCATTGTTGAGACCACCTTCCCCTTCATCCTCTGAGATAAATGCATAGGTAATCAGGGTGAAGTCAAGACATGTAACACCAGCAGTGATGTGCAAAGGGGAAAAAAGGACCAAAAAAATAAAAGAAAAAGACCCCAAGCGTGGTGCCTGTCATTTTATGTATTCCATTGGAATATAGTGAACTTCCTCTTTAAGAAGTATTTCTCCTCCTGCCACTTCGTGGTCCACAACAGGGGTTAAAAACTTCTCAAGTCATTTTCCTTTACAACTAACACTATTTGAAGCAACCCGTTCCCCCATATAGACATACCTTCCTGGATTTTATGATTATTTGTGCGCTTTTTGCTTTTTAAACCTTTCGACACTGGAACCTTGGTCTCTGGAGCCTCTTCTTCACTATCAACAGAGATTGCATCCTGATCTCTCTCATGAGCTTCAGGCCTGGAAAGCTCGACCTCTTCTTCAAGACAAGGAACTGAACGCCGTATTGGGCTATCCTCTGCAGACTCTGAGGGAGATGACAATGTGATAAATGTTGGTGCCTACATAGACATAACATTCACAATGAACATGTATGCATATATGGACGTATGCATGTATAGATGGATGGATGGATGGATGTATGCGTGTATGCACATAGATACAATTTCTGTAAGCATGTGTTGATTCATGCTTGGAAGAGCAAACCATGTTTATTTGTTTCGCCCATTGCCACAAACTGGGAAACCCACACCTTACATACTGTATGTCACTCGCCTGTATGTCACTCGCCAGTCACATATAGTTCGCATTCATGCATGACCCAAGCCAACTAGGTAGAGGCATGGGGGCCAATCAGATGGTGTTAGAAACATGGTCATTCACGAACATGTGGACCGCTGAAAGTACAATAAAAATCAGTCACTGAATTAGACTCTTTGCAGCTTGCAAACCAATTTTGAAAAATTTCCTAGGTGTGTAGGCCACAGTGTTCCATAACGGATCAATGTAGATTGAGGACACATTAATCCTCCTCACTTAATGAGGGTTAATTTGGAAGCAGATCCCATATTAGTTTGGGAGCCTATGAGGTGAGAACTGAAAAGAGGAAATGTCCTTGATTGGGCAGCTGCAATGAATCAAATCAATTCATAATGGTGTGGAGACTAATGTGGCATGAGGCCAAAGAAATTTCCGTGTTCACATGTATCCTTGTCATGACCACAGAAAAGTGTAAAGGAAGTAGTAAACAAAGCATTTTATCAAAAAAAAGAAAGTAAACAAAGTCATATCTTGAGCAGTGAAAAACATTTTTTAACTTCATCAAAAAAGAAAGCATTTTAACAGTTGTCCGTTTTACTTAGCATGCTTAACTAATGGCACCAACAATAAGAACATTGAAATGGGAAATTCAAGTAAGGAGATAAAGAAGATCACATTGTATAGTTATGGAAGCACTGGCTAGTTTTCAAAATGAACAGTGTGGTTAATGATCTATAATTCATTTTAGTAATCAGCTGAAATGTACCAAACAAAATAGCTGATGCCAATCAATAACTTAAAAATGGTTCTCGAGATAGTTCCTTGTGCTTTAACATTATAAATTGGAAGTTACAAAGATACTTCCCATAATGATCAATAGGAGAATTGATAAAAGATTGGAATTCACCTAGAATAGGATGCAATTCAAATCCACGTACATTCTCACATTGGATTAATTCAAATTCCCCGATGAACTGACTGAAATTTTGACTCTTTTGGCATAATCATCGTATCAGAAATTACAACTCTCTCACTTCAAGAATAAAAATTACATTACTAAATAGTAGATCAAGTAAAACTGCCACTTTATTACATCAAGAACAAGAATCAGCTCACCAAATAACAGATCAATTAATATTTTATTTACAGAAGAAACCTCAGTAAATGATAACCCATAACTATATCATCATCAACATCATCATCATCCAAGCCTTATCCCAATGATCTAGGGCCGGCTACATGAATCATGTTCTTTCATTCATAGGTTCAAGATTCATGATAAGATATGGCAAAATTTTATGCTGGCTGCCTACCTAACTAACTCAGCCCACCAGACCTAAGGAGGGTTAAGGGAAAATTTAAGGTCCTCGTCCTTATTAGCCCAACCCATCCAATTGATTATAAGTGGAGATGACCAAAATAGAAATAAAAAACTGTAGAACATCACGGCATGCCATTTGATATGAATATCAGATTTCAAAAATAAACTGGGTTAACAAATATTTAACAACAAAAAGGACAAAGTTAATACAGGAAACAGCTGAAATGGCTTTCTGAGTTCTCTAAAGAGATAAGTTCAATTTAGAGAAGTTATTCAAATAAACAAATTCAATGAATAAACGGAACACAGCAGATAGATGAATATTAAGGAAACCAAAAATGAAAAACAAATTGGGTTTACTTAGCAAATAAAAAATGAAGTGGTTTTCTCTAAAGATAGAGAGGTAGCAGTCAAAAAGCACAAGGTAGCAGTCAAAAAGCACAGAAATCAAAAAATAAGAATGAGGTGTTGTTAGAGAGAGAAACAAAGGGCAACACACGAAAACAGCAATCAAATGGATAAATTAACATGCAGAATACCAAAAAATGGGGTCAACGAATGCATAAGCATAGAGATCAAAAAGTGAAAAAATGAACAAGGATTGATATATATAGAGAGAGATCGAGATAAGAGAGAACAGCGACAATGCACAACTAGGGAGAAATAAATGGTGATAAAGGATGTAAGTATCAAATAGAGAAACTGAAGTATTGATTATAAAAATTGAAGTGGGTTTTGCAAGAGCCAGGAGAGACAGAGAGAGAGGTGAAATAATGCATAAGTGGAGAGATTAAAAGTGTAGCAGTGAGGAAAACACAGGCAGAGATATATCCATAGTGAAAATACGATAGAGGTCTTTCTAGAGACACAATAGATGTTGTGTTCACGAGTAGCGAGAGAGATGAACAGAAAAAAATGAAGCAGGTATTCCTAGAGAAAGAGAAGTGAAATAATGAAAATCTGCTTCTAGGGATAGAGCAAACACATAGAAATATCCACGTAAAAAATTGAAGTAAGCATTTCTAGAGAGAGAAAGCTAGGGATAGAGCAAACACATAGAAATATCCATGTAAAAAATTGAAGTAAGCATTTCTAGAGAGAGAAAGGAAGAGATCGAGATACGATGTATGCACAAATATAGAAAAATCAGCAGTATAAATAAAAGATGAAGTAGGCATTTCTCTAGAGAGAAACCTGGAAATTGTGGATCCAGTCTGGTGACGGCTCTCGAGAAGAAGCCATTAGAGGACTCAGACCCACAACAGTGAGGAAGAGAAGACCGCCAAACCAAAAAGAGGTTTTGTTGGAGGGAGAACAATACAATACCTGAATGTGTCCCAATCCCTTCAACCTATCTCAAATAAATCCTCTTCCTTTTCTACACTATCCAAGACGTCTTTATTTTTTTACCTTGCAATAACAATTGGGATTAGGATGTTAGCTTGTGCGCTATTAAGTTCAATAAATGTTTTTTGAACTATAACTCTACTCAAACAGACTCTTATAATTACTCGATTTGAAACTTGATCTCTTTATATATTAATTATTTAAAATATCAATTATTTTAAATTATTTGAAATATTAAGTCTTATTATGTATTAATTAATACAAATATGACTTCTAATTATTTTTTAGCAATTTATTTCGAATAAAATAACATTATCATTTCAAAAATATTATCGGTAAGAATTCTTATGATTTTATCTCCTGTAATTTTAGGATGGACATTGAAAACTTACATGAATTTATTGTCAAGATCGGTTTTATTAAAAGGTAAAATTATCACAGATAATAAGTACATCTGTGTCTAAAAAAGTTGTGGATCTTAAAATTTCCTTAACTTGTTCCAAGCCAAGGTAAAAGAGGTAAGCTTTGTTAGTTAGGCAGCTGCCAAAAACTTCTCATTAATCCACAATATTAGCGGACCGGGATTTATGTAGCCGAACCCAATTAGTTGAAAAAAAGATTTGATAGCGATGAAGAACAAATACATCCAAACAAGTCCTAAAAGTCAATTAAAAAATAGTCATCACAGCATTATGTTTTAAAGTCCATATAGAGTTTGTAAATCAAAAAACATTTTGGAAATAAAAATGGAGGAAAAATAGTAAAAAAAAAACATATTTTATAATTCGTTTTCAAAATTTTATTCAGTATATCAATTTAGAAATGTTTTGGCACAAGTTTGAATAAAATTGGTGAAACATTGAGGGAGGAATAAAAGATTTTCGATTTTAAGCTAGAAAAGGTCCTCATTTTTCAACTCAATCTCCTCATACAAGGGCATCGATCCAACAAATTATGATATGGATCTTTTAGATGGGTCTAATGACAATATTTTTTGAAATCAAATTTAAGATAATTTAGTTGATAAATGAGGGAATTGGGCGAATTTGACGTATACTTCAAAATGGTGAGATTTTTTCGAAAAATTGCTCAAATGCAATTTTTTAGCAAAATAATTGTTGTATGTGGCAAAATGGTGAGAATTTTTTGAAAAAAATGTTCAAATGCAATTTTTTAGCAAAATAATTATTGTTTGGGGCTAAGATTGTGTCCAAATAAATCAAATTAGGCCCTAGATGCGGATTATAGGTTGAAAAATTTTAAATAATAATGATGATTACAATTAAAAAATAAAGGTATCTAGGGCAACTCAATAAGTCTAAGCAAGACCCGAGTGGGCCAACCTCCGAATCCTAGTCAACTAGGCAAGGCCCAAGTCACACAGCTTCTTCTTTTTTTTTCTTTTTTTTTTCTTTTTTTATATATATTTTTTTAATTCACACAGCTCAAAGCTTAATACAATGTGGTTAACTTGCGACTATATATATATGGAAAGTATAAAATATTTTTTTGGAGTGTTGCCTTTTCATTAAAAAGAGTCTTAAATGCTCGTATAGCACAAATTAGGGATAAATTTAAGAATGGGTGCGGTTTCTATAAGGTTACAACCTTAAACAATCTAGTTAAGGTGCACCTCCAAATTTTATCATAACATGTAATTTTGGTGTTAAAAAAATCTTAAGATTATCTGAAAATCTATTTTTATATCTAATTATAAAATTTTAAACTTCAAAAATTGTTCAAATCAAGTAGATCTATAAGCATATGAAAATCTTGCAAATTGACGGTCTAGATAATATGTTTTATTTTTTAGACTCAAAATCTTTTTTTTTTCATATTCATACATCTCGATGTCGAGATGATCAATTAGAGAGTTTTTAACATGAAAACAACTTTCCCGATAGATTTTTGAGGTACATCTATAATTCTACAGTTAGGGTTGCAACCTTATATAACTTTTTTTCCTTTAAGTATTGGTCGACATAAATAGGAAAAAATAAAGTATTATAGTATTAAGAGATTATATATATGAAAAAATAATTCATTACAAGGAGATCACAATAACATTTGAAATCCGTCCACTTGTATTACAAAGTTCGAAAAAAAATTAAACTGTTAGCTGAGAAACTTTTGAACTTTAAACCCGATCAATAGAACACTCTCAATTATTTGATTTGACGAATGCGAAGTCTGCAATACAAAAAGATGCCTCTTGTAGATTGGTTTTTCTTATATTTATGCTTACCAAGAGTACTCAAAGATCAGAGAGGACGTTAAACCACCTGAAATTCCCCATTCCCTTGGATGATTGGGGTCCGATGGCTTGTAAATTGTGGTGTAAACCTTGTTTTAGTAAATCTTCACTTCATAACTCATCGAACATTGCAAGTCAAGTATTGGAAGAAACCTTTACATCGATCATTTTGACTTGAATATTATGGTTGTGAAAAAAATTATGATTTCAAGATATAAAAGTAATGTATATTTGTAACAATTTATCTAAACTGTACATTTTGCTTTAAAAATAAGTGTTCATAAATCCACAAGATTTGTCCCATTTTTTTAGTTTCAATATTTATGATCGGTATTGAAATTGATTTTAGAGCCATCATAGAGATTTTTGTTACCGAAAGTACTTTTTCAGGTGAAGATTTAAGGTGAAGCTTTATTTTGTTTTCCTAACTCCCATGCCTTGTATAAAAAATTCATATATGGGAAGTGTTTAGAAACTTAAACACCCCCATCCTTTTTAAGAAAATTACTCTTCTCATTAGGCTAAAGTGAATCTTAAATATCCATAAAAGTACCACTAAATGGATCTTTTATTCAAGGGAGTAAGTGAGCAGCGTGATTCCATAAGATCATGCTATATTGTTCTTATAAGAGCTCTATTTCATTTAGTCATTTTTTTGGGTTTATCCTGTAACTTTGATTTTAAGAGTTTGTTTGAATGTCATCGTTGTCATTGATTATTCACTATTTCAATAAATCTTAATTATAAACTATTTCTTGTTTGGCAATGCCCATGATAAAGTTAAGGGAAAGCTTTCTATGTTCCCCCTACAACATAGAAGTTCTATGTTCCCCCTATTCAACCGTCCATTTTTTAATAGAGGGCTAAGATTGCCCCAATCACAATGTCATGTCTCTACACTGTTTTCTTTTTTTTTTCTATAAACTGTTTTGACACCAAACTTTGGACGTCCATTCCTATATTAAACTCGCACTAACAAAAAAATATAAAATAATATTTTCAATAAAATAAAATGACCAAAATACCTCTGAAAGTTTCAAGGGGTATTTTGGTCATTATTTTTTATCCAATAATTATTATTAATATTTTTTACAAGTGCGCCCCAATAAGAAGATGGCACATACCAATTTTTATATCCAAAATAATTGTATTAAAAAAACTAAAAATAAAATACATTGAGACATCGGATCTAAGATTAAACAGTGAATGGCTCTCTTGATAAAAAATGGACGGCTGGATGGTAAAGAGAACATAGAACTTCTATGTTGTAGGGGAAACATAGAAAGCTTTCCCTAAAGTTAATTGAGATAAACTTACAAGTATGTCTTATTGAAAAGTTGCTTTTACTTTATTCAAAGTAATTTGCTAAATTACATATTTCTATCCAAAAAGCTAAAAACAGATGAAAATCACCTAAAAATTTAAATAATTAAATAATATTATATACAGTAAGATATATACCAAATAACTAACAAAATAGTATTTTTTGAAATATATTAATTTCAATAAAATAATATATTCTAGATAAAAATAATTGCCATCCAAACATGCCCTAATTATGAGTCTATTCTATATGCATTAGATTACATTCAAAGGAAGGACTCACACGCCTTCATTAACATATGACTTTGAAATAACATTCTTACAGTCACATGCTTTTAACATGGTACTTTTAGTATAATATCCTTCATGTTTCTTTTTTATTTTTCTTTATATTGGTTATCACAAATATTCAAGTATATTTCTATATTTTATTTATAATGTAGATAACTAGGGACTAACATGCTTTCTATATTTGGCTTTTAAAAGTAGATTTTCCAAATATTTAGTGAAATTTGTGTGAAGTATTTTGATTTAATTTATATTTTTATTTTAATTATTGGGATCTATCTAAGAATCACCATATGACTATTTTCATGGACTGATTTCCACACTGGAGGATCGGTTGGGTTGGTGATTATGGTCCAATTTTCTAGATGACCGATTCGCCTGACCAATCTAGGTTTTCGAAGAAAAAAAAAATTAACTTAGAAGTAGGGTGGGGAATAACCCGGACCTGACCCGGGTCCGGGTATGGGTTAAAGAATTTGACTCAAAGGGTTGGGTTTGGGTCCAAATATTGGACCCAAACTCTATTCATTTGGACCTGAACAGTATTCGGGTTTAGGTCTGGATCCAGGTCCGAGTCTATATGGATCCGACTCGAATAGTATTATTATATAAATATAATATTTAAAAATATATGTATATATTTAACATAACATTTAAATATATTTAAGCATATTTTTTATTTCTTTTTGGATCGGGTCCGGATCTGACAACTTCAGGTCCGGGAACTTAGAAGTTAGAACATTGTTGTTTTGCACGTTTCGAGTTTGTTCAAAACTCATTTTCTTTAATGTCGGTTTTATTTTAGAAAATGTTACATCCCAAAATTGGTCAAAGTCCAACAAATATTCTGTCATGTAAATGTACTATTTAAAAATACTCTTAGTGCATTCTTACAGGTTAGTTGGGTAGCCCACTAATATCATTTCCGGATAATGATCCTTGATTACTCTTAAAACCAAACGGCTAGAAACCACTCGTTCCTCCTATATAATCTAGCTACTTCAAACTGTCTTCTGTATATATCTCTCTCTCTCTTATCTTCTTTTATCAGCAGCATGATATGTGTTATACCTACATGTCTGTAGAGTTTTGAGTTCAGGTTTTTAACTCGTAGAAGCTTAAAAAAGGTAAGTTTTTAAAAATTTCATTTGATGCTTAAAAGAAGTAGGATTTTAAATTTCTCATTGTTTTCAGTGATTTCCACAACCCTGGAAATGGTTTTTCTCATTTTGTTGTGTTTGTTTTATTGACAATCCCATTCACTGTAAATATGCCTGCAGTCCATTGCAATTAATCACCAACTATCACTCTCCATTCTTTTTATATCATATAAGTTTTATGAACTATAAGGCACTCCTTTATGATAATAAATTTGTGAATTACAAGCCGATTCCTTTTAGAATACATAAATTTATGAGTTTAATGACTTTAGTTATAAGGCAAAAAGCTTGGCTTGGTTCTAATTAATAACAATTTTTTTTTAAAATTAAGATTTTTGAAAAATTTGTGTTAAACATCAACTATGGATCTTCAAGTTCCAATATTGGTTTTTGTTCACAAGCCTCAACTTTAAACCTTAAAGATCTGATGTTGATGTTTGAAACCTTTTGTTGGAAGTTGATTTTGTTGGTCTTTTGTTCCAAACATGATGTTCTAGTGTTCAAGGTCCTAAATTATTCTTCAAACATCTAGTTAATTTGTCTTTCTAATATCAACTTCGGATTTTCAATGTCCAAAATTAGTGTTTGAAGGTTTGAAATGGATGTTTAGAACACTTTGGACCTTTCAGTGCATAAAGTAAGATAATGAGTAATAAAAATTAAACTTTACACTTTCCAGCTCTTAAAAAAAATCAAACAAAACAATTGAAAAAAAGGATATATATACTATATTATTATTAAGGGAAAGCTTTCTATGTTCTCCTTACAACATAGAAGTTATATCCTCCCCCTATCATCCAGCCGTCCATTTTTTATCAAGAGAGCCACTCACCGTTTAATCTTAGATCCGATGTCTCAAAGTTTTTATTTTTATTTTTATTTTTTTAATACAGTTTTTCTGAATATGAAATTTGGTACGTGCATTTTCTCATTGGGCCGCACCTATAAAAAATATTAACAATAATTATTCGATAATAATAATGACCAAAATACCCCTTGAAACTTCAAGGGTATTTTTGGTAATTTTATTTTATTGAAAATATTTTTTATATATTTTTCATTAGTGTAAGTTTAATAGAGGAATAGACATCTAAAATTGGTGTCAAAATAATTTATAGAAAAAAATTAAAAATAAAATAGGGTAAAAAGTAACATTGTGATTGGGCCTTAATTAAAAAATGGATGGTTGGATGAGGGGAGAATAGAACTTCTATGTTGTAGGGGGACATAGAAAGCATTCTATATTATTAATTCAGAGTTAAGAGGTGGATATGTGTCACAAAAATGAGGGCTCTAATTCTATAAAGATTGTAGGATATATTCCTAACTTTAAAGAAAATCGTCTTATGTCTCTAAATCTTTAGTAAGAGAGAGGTACGCGCGTATAATATGTTGAGAGAGAAATATCCAATATTTTAGAAATTCCTAACTCTATGGGATTATCTTTAACATTCCTAACTACAAGGGATATCTTCTCAATCCCTCTAAATCTTTAGGAAGGGAAAGAGGTATGTGGATGTAACATGTTGACAGAGAAATATCCAATTTTTAATAAATTCCCAAATCTAATGGATACCTTCTCAATCTCTCTAAATCATTAAGAAGAGAGAGGCACGTGGTCGTAATATGTTGAGAGAGAAAAATCCCAATTTAGGAAAAAAGAATATGAGAGAGATTTAAAGATATCGATAGATGAGAAAAATATAAAGCAAAAAAACAAATAAGACAAATTTTAAGATGGCTAAGAGAGAAGAAGATGATAAAGAAGTAGAGAAACATGTGAGGGAGATGAGAAACAGATAAACACATGAGAGAGATGATTTAGAAATAATGTAATTTTGAGATATCATTCCTAAAAAACTATATAATGAAAAAGGAATATATATTAACACGGGATATGGAGAGAGAGGGATATACCTGAGTATTTTAACCATATGATATACCTGGGTTGATCTTTGCTAGTCTTGGTTGAGTTGTGCAAAGTATGGGTTCTACGTGTGAGTTCTAATGAATTACTTTTAAAATAAATTATTTACCTGTCTTTTTATAAATTGAAGGATATAAAGGTATTTGTAAGCCCAGAAAATATTTAAGGGAGAAAATTCATAGTGTAAGCTATAGAAAAGGAAATAATGGCATTAGATCAAGGCTCAAAAGTGATATGTTTGAATTCAAATTTGGCAGAAATTTGGTTTTCTTTTAAGACTATAGAATTGAAAAGAGCTCTTAATTGCTTTGCTCTATAGAGAGTAAATGTTCGTAACTATATGCGTTGTTTTCTTTTTACCATTTTCATACCTAAAAAATTATGCTTTCATTTAACAGTCAATGCTCTTAATAGCACATATTTCTTACCGTCGTGCTTTATTTTTTGGTATTGTATATGTGATGTGTTTTTTTAGGTGGTTGAGTTCGTGGCACTGAAATCTTTTGGTGTTGCATTGTAGTTTAATTGCCCTAATCCTCGAGCCAGGGGGCCCTTCCACAAAATTCATTGCAAAAGTACAAAATCGGCTGGTCTTCAACCTGCAATCTTTGTTTGTGACCTTCATATTAGCAGTATGACAATAACCCACTTGATGCGTTTATCTTTCTTAAAACACAGTGCAATCTTTGTTTGTGACCTTCATATTAGCAGTTTGACAATAACCCAATTGATGGGTTTATCTTTCTTAAAACACATGGATGAAGACTATGTGAGGCATCCGATAAATAAAACAATTTTGAGAGAAACTTCATGGGTTGCAGTAGACAGACCATTGAAGAGAAGTCAATAGGATGATAGAAATGTTTACAATTTTGTTGACTCAAGGGTTCAGTGATCTTAATTCTTACTTTCAGTAAAATATTATTATGTTATTCGTGCGTTGCACCTAATCCTACTAGTGAGAGTAAATTCAAACTTTTTGAAGAGATCATGTTCTTAACAACGGTTTTTCAGGGGTAGTAAATTTATGTATAAACTTTTCTTCCTATTTTAATCAATTTTAATTTGTTTTTTCCATCAAGAATTCGACGTGTCTAGAAAAAACAAACTAAAAATGATTCTAAAAAGAGAGTTTCACCAATCTCCCTGACTATCTCTAATCGTCTGGACTTCCATCAAATCTGAATCAAGCCAATATAATGCAGTTAATCATTTAAGTTTCAGTTAGGGAAAAATCAATCAAATAGAGTAGCTCCTTTGACCACAGTTAGGGAAAAATGAATCAAATGGAGTAGCACCTTTGACCAACAGCTCCCGTCCCTAGTTTGTGGACTTACAAAGTAAATGGTCATATGAAGATGTAGATAATTTTATTTAAGGCATCAACTTTACACTATAGAAATAAAACATGTCTCAAAAACCTGAAAAGGTAGTTTTTATTTTAGAAAATTCTCTAATAGATCATCTCAACCTTTAGATGTATAGATATGTGAAACAGAGAGAGTTTCAAGCTCTAAAAAATAGTGTCTTGTAACATATTATTTGGATTGTGGATTTTCAAGATTGAAAAATATTTATAGTTTTGCTTGATCTGCACCATTTTGATTTGATCAAAGCTCGACGGGTCTCCATTTTTCAGCCACTACACAGGGAAATAAATTTTACTAGATAAGAAAAGGAAAAAAATTTGTGAGGCACCTTCGGTGTGTAGGATAAGTTCGGTGGACGCGCAGCGAATTAAAATATGCATCTTGATGCCAAGTCAAATGGACTCGGATCGGCTCGGCTCGTGAGAGTCGCATGAAAGGTTGATACTGGATTGTGCATAATATGCTCCTGCGGGAGTATCGTGTGTGCTTGCTCTCCTGGGAAAAAAGTTATTACGGAGTTTTTTTAGATGTGGAATTTTAGGACCCACGAATCATTGGATAAACTTTTATAAGAAGACAAATTCAATCTTTAAGCTCTTGAAAGCTTTGAAGGTTGGTACATATATACAAATAAGCAAAATAGCAGATTAAAAAAAGAAAAAATAAATCTCTTTTGTAGAAAGAAAAGGGCAATAGGAAAGAGAAGTTTGGCACACTCGAAGTAACGTATACAATAAGAAGTAATTTTTGGGCGCCGTATAAAGAAAATAGCTAAATAAAAAATGCAAACCCAACAAATATTTTTTTCCCTTCAAAAAAATCCCAAATTTGCAAAAGATTTAATAAATGAATATGTGTCTTTTGTAGTTGAAAGAGATGATAAAAAACATAGATTAAAAAATAAAAATAAAAGGAGGTTTCTACATAGAATGTTCTATAACTCAGTTTGGGTCCCAGACTTGGCCCTGGCCCTCGCCAAGTTACTTGGGTGAGTTGGGTGGGCTTGATCGAGTCCTACATCAGCCCAAAATAGGTCAAAAAATCTAAAGAAGAATATAAAAAAGGATTATCTATAAAGAGACCATTTATCTATTGTACATGGAGGTCACACTCATTCATATTCATTAGATGTCAAATTGGATAG
This sequence comes from Amborella trichopoda, assembly GCF_000471905.2. The sequence continues at coordinate 2,686,917 of NW_006499801.1, forward strand.
CTTGAGATGAGTCACAAAGTCCGAGAATTTTTTTTTTTTAGAAATTTCTATTTCTTCTATAGTAATCTATTTTAAAATTTACGGGACAAAAATGATTGTGACATCTGTGTACAAAAGATATAGTCACTTTGTAGGCAATCCCATAAAAATTTGTCAAAAGATAATTAAAAGCAACAACATCTAATATGAGTAATAGAAATCATTAAACGTATATACACGATAAAAAAGGTAACTTGGCGAATCCACTCGAACCCAACTGGGTTACTCTGAAAAGTACTCTGAAAAGCCGAGTACCTTGGCCAAGTTGATTTTTTTAAACTTAGTTTATGTTTGGGAAAAGTACTTTCCCCTCGTTGTAAACTTGGAAAATTTTTTCCCATATACATAACATCAAGATAATTAATAATTACTCTAAGCTTAGGGATCATGTCATAAAACTTTTATTTAAGAGTAGGTTGCCTAGTAAATTAACACTGACAATGGAGTTCACCACCTAATGTTATCACTATCCCCAACCTATCCAAAAAATAAAGTAATCCCACCACATGACAAGTAAATAACTCACTAAGATGCCTTAGATACCACGTTTCCAACATTTACCTTTTTAGGGTAGGTAAATTAAACGATTGTTAGTATTACTATTCGTGACCTACCCAATAAAATTATATATTTGTGAAGGATAAAATCAAAGCCCTAGTTTTAAAAATCACCAATCCTGATTGAGAATCGTGGATTTCAATCGAGATTCGTTGATCTTAATCGGAACAGGATGGTGGCAAGGCTGATTCTCCGGAGGATCATCCATAAATTAAGCAACTGTTTTTTTTAGGATTTAACCTGTTAATGATTCAAATAAACGTGCCCCATATAGATTATCGCACCTTTTTTCTTTTATTTTTTTAATTTTCCATTGGATCCACAATTCGACCGATCCAAATTGCTGAATTCAGTAGATCCAATAGAGGGCCAATCCATCTGGATGACTGGACTTTCAAAACAATAATGAAATATCTATTAAAAATAAGTTCAAATCGATGTTTAAACAGTTTAGGCAAGTTGGGGCCCCTATTTTGTAGTAATAAATATTTGGGAAACGTTTATATAGAGCTTAGGGGCTAAACAATCAAATTAGAACCTACCTCAAAAATTTCATTAGAAGAGGTTGTTTCGGTGCCCAATAAATCCTCAAATTGATTATCTTGACTTCAAGATGCATTAATTTGAGAAAAAAAATGGATTTCTAAGTTTTGAAAATAGTGCATCTTGTAACGCATTGTTGGACCGTCAATTTTCAAGTTATTCAAGTTTTCATAGATCTACTCGATCTACACTATTTTTGAAACCTTAAATTTTATAATTAAATATGAAAATATATTTTAAGGCTAGTCAAAGATTTCCAATATCGAAACCACATTTTGTGACACTATTTGAAGGTGGGCTCTAATTTGATTGTTTAGAGCCCCGACTTTATACAAACCACACCCTAAATTTTTTACATTGTATTCTTAAACTATTATGTAGTCGTACATGTCCTCTATTTATTCAAAAATCTTGTCCAACCAGTTAGACTAGTTATTGTACCAATTTTGTGACACTATATGAAGGTGGGCTCTAATTTGATTGTTTAGAGCCTCAACTTTATACAAACCACACCCTAAATTTTTTACATTGTATTCTTAAACTACTATGTAGGTACATGTCCCCTATTTATTTAAAAATCTAGTCCAACCAACTAGAATAGTTATTGTACCAATTTTGAATGGACAAGACCCTAAATGATTCGATTGTTGG
>NW_006499801.1:2688727-2714876 GCF_000471905.2 Amborella trichopoda
AATTCAAGAATACAGAATTATCACAATTTATAGGATATCAATTCACAAATAAACATTTCACAACGCTATAATCAATTTATATAAGAGTTTTTCTATACATATTAAATTGGCAATTATGCTAAAATGCCTTTATAAACTATTACCTTTCTAAATTTGAGCCCAAAATATTTGATTGGTTATTTTTGAAATGTTATTGAAAGTGATTGTTATTAATGGTTTCAGTGAAATTTATATTAATGATTTCAGTGATATGTTGAGTACATGATATTGCTGCTTTCGAATGTTTAAAGAGATTTAGAAATAATTTAAACATGCAAGTGGACTCATCTGGTTCGTTGGTAAGGTATAAGTGGACCTATCCGGGACGGCGGTAGGGATTAAGTGGACCTATCTGGGACGCCGATAGGGATTAAGTGGACCCATCAGGACGCTGATGGGGTATATAAGTGACCTACTTGGGACGCCAGTAGGGTAATTTTGTGGAATCTTTTGAATTATGCCCTGACGATAAAATGTTATATGCATTTCAATCATTTGGATTATGTTTAATTGTGTATTTTTGAAAGTGAAATTGTTATCTATAAATGCTTGTGCTCGTATTGTTTTTAATTGACCTCCATTTTGAAAGTTTGTTTATATCTTTCTTCGATGATTATTTTTAGGATTATGATGATCACCTACTGAGTAGCCAAACTCATCAAATTATGGTAAACATTTTTTCAGGATAAATGCGGATTCATCTTGAGTGCTAGTCGGGATCAACATTAGAAGATATTCTAATTGTGCTTAAACTTTCTTTTGTTACTTTTTAAGAATTCGCCACTGTAAATTTGTCTTAAAAAGAGATGTATATATATGTTTTGACTGTCACATCTCAAGAATATCAGTATTGTAAATGCTTGGGGTGTGACACTAATGAACCTAAGAGGGAGGGCTATTTACTATGTTACTCATTTGTTTATTTAATTTCCAAGAGTTCATCAAAATGCAAGCATAATACACATCATCACTAGTAGAAAATGGATAAAATGTTAAATAAAAAAAAATGAGTTAGACCTAAAAAATTTTCCCAAAATTTGACAATATTTGCCCACTTGATATAGTGATCCAAATCGTTAGAATGGAGCATAATCGTTAAGCTAACTTATGCACTAGAAAGGATTTTACTTCATGGCAAGTTAAAAGGAGCGAAAACCTACAAGCCAAAAGATTTTATACTCCTCTGGAGTAATATTGTCTATATACTCCCTCAAGCAAAACTTTTATTCGAAATGTTTTGGGGATGTAATATCTATAACCTAATCACCATCCACAAAGGAAAACAAAAAACAAAAGAAATTAACTCTTACTCTCAACTTTTCTGAAAAGATTTAACGATTGTACAATAATCGTCCAATTTTGGAGGGAAGACCTAGATGTTGAAGAACAAAAAATTCAAATTTTTTGCATTGAAAATAATCAAAACAATTCTCAAGTGAATTATCTGAACGAGGGAGTAGATGTACACTACGCTGCTGCGGGAGCATAGTCCAAGCGTTCCACAACCTAGAAAAGAACACAGTAGCCATCAAAATACAAATTTAGGTAAAGACAAGAGACGAATTACTGCATACTCCACGTTTCAAATAAACTCTGAAAATCTCTGCAAACCGTAGTCTTACTTTGACAAGGCAATGCATTCACTTGTCTTATTTGTTAGAAACAGAAAAAGAAGAGTAGCCCTAAACTTAGTCAATGAGAAAGTATCAATTAATACCTTTTTCAATAACATCTGGCAATTTCTAGAAAGTAGAAAGTAATAACCATTGACTGATTTTAGCATTAAAATTACTTCATCTCTTCTCATTTGAAAAAGATGATCTGTACAAACGCATGCCTCAAATGAATTACTGAAATGCCCCTCTTCTTTCTCATCTTTAAGAATACTAGCCAAAAATTAATTGACGTTTCCAAAATAGTAATAGGGAATATCTGTTTATTTTCCAAAATTAAAGTTCATTCACTCATGAAAATAAATGCTTAAGTAATTAAATGAGGGGAACACCTAGACCTTAATTAGAAAGCATTGTCATGAACCTGAACTTAATTTAAACAAACCTTAACATGATTATTATATAATACCATAGTCTAAAATTTGACAGGCTTCCTTTGATTCCTTTTATATAAACTTTCAATAAGTAATAAATGTATGAGAAATTTATCAAGTTACTTAAGAAAGATGAATAATTTAACATCTTACCCATATCTTTTGCTTTCATTTCAAAATACCAAAAAAGTACATGATCTTGGGTTGATTAGTCATAATAAGATAAAAAATTAAATAATTCATTTTTTATAAATGTTTTGATAAATTTTCCAAATTATAGTTGCTTTCCAAGAAAAAAATTATAAGGGCAGTTCATGGATAAGACCATTTCAACACACAAAAGTCTAAGAAAAATTTTTTCTCTATGAAGAGATGATTTTGACAAGTAATCATTATCATTATCATCGCCAGTATTCATTATCCGCAAAAAACCCCAAATTATTACCGAAAAAATAAAACTTTGGGTTTGCAAGGACATAATTGAAAATCAGATATACATATATATATAGGAAAATGTGTCTTAGCAAGACGAACTCCGTTTACCGAGTCATAAGCCGAGGATTTAATTGGTCAGCTCGCATAACGGTTTCCGTCAAAGGAGGTGTGCCAGGAGAACAAAACCCGTTATCTGGACATAATGAAGAAAAACCAGCCCATGATTGCCTCGAATAAGGGGCCGATATTAAACGAAACGTGGCTTCCACCACCCGTTACATGGACTTATTAAAAGAGATGCGCTCGACAAAGAGATGCGGCGGAGATAACGGGCCGATATTAACGAAAACGTGCCATCCAAGCCGACGGAATCAAGCCAGCTCGGCTCGATAGCCTAGCCGGAACTGTCCAGTGCGTCTAAATTCGATTAAATCGGTGGCCACGCGTCCGGCAAGCCCTAGACCCTTTGGGGTCCGTACAATTAGGGCAAGGCCTTCAAATACCCCAGCTTATCCCCACCCTTCTTTCACGTGGTCTCTAAAATAAAAAATTATTTGTATTTTTCTTTTTTAACTTATGATTTATTGACGTGAGTTTCTTTTCCGGCCACTGTTTTGCCGTCTGTCTACGCTTCTCGGTGTATTTTTAGTGTCTCCGTACCTTTCCCGGCGTATTTCCGGCACTTCGTAGTTCTCATTCGTCGGTGCTTCTACGTTCGCTGTCTCCATTTCCGGCGACAGTGCACTTATTCTGCGGCTTAGTTCTTTTGCCGGCGACTTTTTGTCGTTTTTGTACACTTCTCGGTCTATTTTTGTACACTTAACGGCCGGTTTCCCGCAAGTTGCATGAATCATTTGCGGGCGTTTTACTCTTGTATGTCGTTTTTCTGGCTAGTGTTCTCGCACTCTACGCCACTGCCATTTTCCGGCGACTTCTGGTTTTTCCGGCGCTCATACTCTCCATTCCGTTTCATTCGCTGAGCATATCTTCTCTCCGTGTTAGGCGTTTGGTGCTTTGTTTGCTACCGGTTTTCGGTTTCTTAGTTCTGGATTGCTTTCTCCTCTGTTTCCTTATAAACTGCAGTTTCAACTTTCAAGCATTCTTCTCGCTCTGGTTCTGTAAATTTTTTACGGACTGGTATTTTACCATTGCATCTCTTCATTTGCAGCCGCTTTTGTTGCATTTTTATTGTTTGATAGTATTTTGGCCATTAAAGCACCTCCTGAGTTTGTGTGCTGTTTCTCTTGTACATAGCCATGGATACCAAGAGAAAAGCAACGGAAACTGAGGATGAAACAGAAGCAGAAGCCCCTGAATCAAAGCGTCTCCATCCTGTAATCCTTCATTTATTGGAGAACACAGATTCCGGCGACGAGAATCTCGTTCCAATCAATATTCCAACGGAAATGGACTTCATTTCCCTTCTGAAACAAGAAATATCTTTTTCGGCGATAAAACCCGGCGGGGAGACCTCTGTTCCGGTTATTATATCTGGCGAGAAAACGACGGGCTCTGAACAAGTACCATATACCGATCAGAAAGAGGAAGTAAATGTCTTGGAAAAGGAAACAACTATGACTGAACCAGTATTAAAGCCTCTCACTGAACTGACAGATGTGTCAGATCAACGCCGGAATCTTTCAAATGAGACTGGTAAAGTTTCTGATATCGGCGAAAATGCTATTCCAGGCGATGACAGAGCGTCAGATTCCGACAATGGATTGGTGGAAGCTATCAAGGAGGGGTCAGATTTCGGCACGAAACTGACTGATTCAGAGGAGAAATTCGACTCATTGAGCAGGGATATTAAGGGAATAGCTGTCTTCTGTGAAGGGACGCCGCCGGAGTCGTCAGTACGCGCTCGCCAAATTTCTCCGGAAAGCACTTTCCCGTCGACCAAGTCACCGGAATCTTCGGTTGAGGCCACAGAAGTAGACCGAGATATCTCTTTCCTGGCGGCTGCAATGGCGGGAGCTTCAAATGACGTGACTGAAAAACCTCAGGAAAGTGGTTTAACGGCGTCAGAATCCCTGGAATCGTCAACACCGGTACTGATCAGTAGCGATGAAAGCGGTTTATCCGTGACTGGACTAGAGGGCTCCGGTTATCCATTAGGGTACCTTTTAGAAGCTTCAGACGATGAATTAGGGCTTCCTCCCCAGTATGAAGCTTCCATGGACGTGTTGAGGAGCCCCATGGCTGTTTTAGACCAGGAATGGCGGTTTTGCGATGAGATGGACGGAGGTTTGGAGATGTTCAGATACAGTTTCGAGGATGAAATGGCCGGTTTTGAGGGAGAAGATAGCGGTTTTGGCACGCTTTTCGACCACTCTGACCTGATGGGAAGGCAGGAAACCATGCCCGCTCTCTGAGGAAGCGGTTTTGTAACCTGTAAACGCGGTTTTGTAACCCGTAAAAGCGGTTTTGATAACTAAGAACGGCAATAGTGGTTTTTGAACACCAGATAGGCTGAAATGATACGACACTTGTCAATCTCAAGCTATATTTGAAGTTTGAACCTTTTGAAGCTTCGGAGGATTGCTAAATGCACCCAAATAATTGCTATTTCCACCATTGTTCCAGGAAAACCATTAGGTGGAAATAGCAAAACAACGGGTGTAGATAGGAATCCCCAATCTCTCTTGTGAATTGTGTTGCATTAGAATTAATTTTGAAAGTGCGCAAAAAAAACATAGGGTGCGGCCTTTAAATAGAGTCCAAGAATATGGTTTTAATAGTAGAAGGTTTTGTGATAGGCTTAAATTATATTTTCATTTTTAGTTGTAAAATTTAAAATTTCAACAATAGCGTAGATTGAATAGATCTATGAAAACTTGAAATATTGAAGACTGATGATCAAAAAATGAGTTACAACATGCACTATTTATGAAACTTGAAATCCATTTTTTTCTTATGTCCATGCATCTTGACGTGGAGATGATCAATTTGATGATATTTGAGCATCAAAACAACTTCTTCTAGTGAAAGTTTTGAGGTAGTCTCTAATTTGATTGTTTAGAGCTTAAGCTTTATATAAACTTTTTCCAAAAAATAACACCGATTTTTCCAAAAAAATAACACCGATTAGAAAATTTAAAGCTAAAAAAATTATAGGGTGAAAAGATGACTACATAATGTCTTATAATATAAGTGGTCTGTACAGGGCTTTAGACGGCAAAAAAAAAGGCTTTAGACTGTAAAAACAAAATTGAGAGATGTACTAATACAAAAAAATCTTGATGGCCTAAAAGATTATTTCTCTCTAATGAAAATTACGTAAATATTTGTTTTAGTTTTCGTTATTATGAAAATATCAAGTACTTTTCATTATTAATGATATGTTCTTTTATTGGACTTGGTAACAATTTTTATAAAAAAAAAATGAAATTACCTAATTTCGATTTTTCAAAAACTGAAATCAAATAAATTATTCAATAATTGATTTTTATTTTTTTTTGTCTCTTGTAGGTCCTCTGCCTATTCTCTCCTTATCAACTAATCAATTCTCTCTCCGAATTTTTTTTGAACAACCGAATTTATTGATTTTTGTTTTTGACACACTCTCTCTCTATATACCTTTCTTTTTCACCCATAATACCTTTCCTTTTCACTCATACTTTACTTGTATCTTTTCCCTTGAACTCTTCTCTATCTTATCTCCACATTTGGAGATAATAGCCGCCACAAAACCGCTTTCTAAAAAGAAAAAAACTAAAATCTTCTATCTCTCTTTAAAAAAACACCTAAATTATTTTTTCCTCTCTCTTTCCCGCTCTCCCCCTTTTTCTCTAAAACATAAATATTTTAGACAAGGAGCTTTCTCCAATACTGTCTCTCCCACCCTCTCTTTCTCTTCAGAAAAGCCTAGAAAATTTATGTAGAGACTTAACCCTAGCTTTACCCAATACTCTCTCTTTCCAACATACACCCTTTTTTATTCTATATAAAAAACCCTCTATTTAATAAAAAAAACTAGAAATTTTTTACTAAAATTGTAAGTCCTAGCTCGCTCTAAGTGTGAAGACTTTGAAGACCTAGAAAACCTACAAAACATTAGGAAAAATGGAAAACTTCACTGTGTTGATGACCCAACCCATGATGCCCCCTACCTTCAACGCGAGATCTCTTGCCAATTCAAGCTCTTCAAGCTATGGGAATATCCAAACCAGGCTGAGATGAAACTCACCCAAAGAGAACTTGGATAAAGGAGAGAGAGAGATAAAAAAAAATGGGATGAAATTTACCCAAGGTAATTTACCCAAAGAGACCTTGGGTAAAGGAGAGAGAGAGTTAAAAAAATGGGATGAAATTTACCCAACGAGACTTTGGATAAAGGAGAGAGAGAGTTAAAAAAAAAAATGGGTGAAGGAGAGAGTTAAAAAAAGACCTCAACTGAAGGAGGGAGAGAGTTAAAAAAAAAAAATGGGTGAAGAAGAGAGTTAAAAAATATATATTTTTATCCATGTAATGTAGAGAGAGATAGAGAGAATACACAAGGGACCCACAAAGAGAGAAAAAAAAATTTGATTCTTAAATAATCGAAAATTTAAAATTAATTGGCCTGATTTAGGTTTTTGAAAAACTGACAATAGGTAGTTTTTGTCTTTTTTAAAAAAAAAATTTGTGAAATCAAAAAAACGAACATATTAGTAATAACAGAAAGTACTCGATATTTTGGTAATAACATAAACTAAAATGGATATTTATGTAATTTTTCCTAAAACTTAAGAAATAGTGTAGATGAAACAGATCTATGAACGCTTCAAAATCTTAAAAATCAATTTCTAGATACTGCATTATAAGATGCATTATTTTTATGATTTGAGGTCAATTTTTTTTTATATTCATGTATCTCAAGGTCGAAATAATCTGATTTGAGAGTATTTTTGAATCGAAACATCTTGCTCTAGTGAATTTATGTGTTGCGCCTTAGTTTTGGTTGTTTAGAGCCTCAACCTTACATAAATTTTTTTCTTATTGATATATACTAGTTTTAGAGCTTGAAAGCTTAATTTTTTTCACAACTATAATCTTTAAGTCCGAGATGATCTATTTGAAGGTTCAAACAATACTAAAAATGCAATTTTCGACAAGTTTTAAGGTGAGGATTTATTTTATTCCATAGGGTTCCAGCCCTTTTTCAACATTTTCCAATCATAAAATGATGAAAATGAAGAATTCCACTGGGGAGAGAGAGAGATGACACTTCGTGTGAAGGTACGAGAGAGAGAGAGAAGGCGCATTGTGTGAAGACAGGAAAGAGAGAGAGAAGAGATAGAGAGAGAGAGGATACCTAGGAGTAAGGATTTGGAGGGTAATTGGAAGATGGTGTAATGAAGTGTCCCATGGGTGTAACTGTGTAATTGGTTTCAGTTCTTGACTAACTTAGAGGGAGAGAGACGTACGTGATAGCACAAAAATATGGAACCGATAAATATTCCAACCAGGGGTTTAAAAATCGGATCGGTGGCCTAGATCGGATATCCCAAAAATCCATTTGAATCGGTGAATAAGTGATTCGGATCGAAAATCGCCTGAATCGGTATGATTAAACTTTAAAAAAATCCAAAAAAATTATTAAAATTCATTATAAATATTGTTTTTTTGAAATCTAATAAGAAATGAGGGTACTATATTATTAACTTTCATTTTTTACATCAATATGTGAATGTTGAAATGTTCTTTCTCTGTATGAAGTTATGTTACCTATTAAATTCACATCACACAAAAGAAAAATTATAGAATCATGAATGAAATCTATAATCATACATGGACTACAATAAGAATGGATTAAAACGATGAAAAAATGACCACCAAAATCTCGAATCGGTCGGATTTAACCTTAAAATTTTTAAAAAGACTATTAAAAATCATTATAAATATTGTTTTTTAGGAATCTAATAAGAAATGATGATACTACATTAATAACTTTTTATTTTTTTACATCAATATGCAAATATTGAGATGTTTTTTTCCTGTATGCAGATTATTATCAAACAGTTGTTAAAACCTAACTAAATACAATATTATATATTGAAATTAGAATTATTGGTTTATATTTTATTATTTTATCATCATTTTACTATACAAATAATAATAAATTTGAAATTCGTCTTATAATATCATCTAATTTAAAAATATAATTTACAACTACAACAAAAAATAACATATTGCATAATTTCTAATGTAAATAAATGAATATATAAAATACAAGATTTGATTATCATTGTAATTACTATAATTATTAGTTGCAATCATATTTTAATAAAATTAAGAAAATAAATAAAGAAATTCATATTTGCAATGTGAAATAAATGATAAAGCAACTTGAAATAAATTCTAAAGCGGTATGAGCTAATGTTATTTTTCGCTCTTAAAATATTTCATAAACTCGTATTTTTTTTTAATGATCTATAAACCAATATTAGTATTATTTTTTGTTTCTTTTAATATCCTATGAGCTAGTAAAATAATTTCATATAATTATGTTAATTTTTGTAAATTATTATATAAAATTTTATTTTTGTAATTATATACAATTAAATATTAGTTATATGTATTTTATGTTTGTATATTATAAAAATAAAATAAAAATAACTAATCTTAAAAAGATTAAAGATTAAATATTAAAAATAAATAAATAAAATTAATCTTAAAAAATTAAATATTAAAAATAAATAAATATAATTAATCTTAAAAATAACTATAGACCATTTCATTTGTCTTTATATGAGAGAGAAATATTTATTTATAAAACGCACCTATCCCTACCTAATACAAACACTATATATAATTTGGAACAAATTGTAACTATTGTTTACAATAAAGTGCACGCTTTTGCGATAATGTTGCACTATAGAAACAGTCCCACATCGAAGTGATGCGGGACAAAGTAAAAGTATGTAAGCAATTGCAAAACATAGTAAACAGCATGTTGATGGTAGGGCCACGTGTATGGAAGTGTAGCTAACGTTAACAATCACGGTTCCTAACATGTCACGGCTCCTAACATCTCCAAACATCAGTTTGGGAATGGTACTGTTTTTATAGGAACATCTCCTAACATCAGTTTGGGGATGGCACTGTTTCTATATTATTAAAATGGTATAGATGGGTTGGATCTCGTTTTTTCGTTTGAACCGGAACAGCATAGCCTATATCTCGGTTTGGTGATTTTTTGAACCGGAACAACATAGCCTATATCTCGGTTTGGTGATTTTTAAACCACTGGTTCCAACCATGATAGCTTGGATACAAGCACATAAAATACAATCATTTGTTTGTTGCTTTGCCACTGTAGCGCCATGACAGCTTGGATCCAAGCACATAAAATACCATGACAGCTTGGATCCAAGCACATAAAATAAAATACAAACATTTGTTTGTTGCTTTGCCACTCTAGAGAGTGCGGGGCATGTACTCTAGAGAGTGCGGGGCATGTAATGGTAATGCAACAAAAAAAAAAACATGGAACCGATAAGTATTAAACATGGAACCGATAAATATTCCAACCATGAAAGCTTGGACGCAAGCACATATACAAAAATTGCATGAACATTAATATGCACCAGACACTATTATGTACTGTTTCATTTATCAATCAAAATTTCTTTTTCCCTATAGCTGCTATGACCTCTGACCTTTCCTCCTCTCAAATCCACCTCTATGGCTCTGTCCTTTAAACTGATTGCTGTTTCTAGGGTTAGCGTTTCCAAACTTTAGAGGAACTACTTGCTTTATATATGAGGTCCCTGGAAAATGCCTCTTCTCTTTTGGAAGGACTCTGAGCTCTGGCAACCAGTAAGATACATACTCTCCTTCTGGATCATAGGTTTGAGCCTGAGTTTAATGAATGCTATTAGTTCACTTTCAAATCAAAATTGGATTCCAAACACAAATGAAGTGTGATGTGTAACAGCTGCACTAAATCTCAAGTTCAATTCCTACCGCAGAACAAAGCAATTTTTTTTTTTTAAGTCGGAAAAATTAGTCCGCCATTTTTGGTGAGCACATGTCTTCCATTAATCGGACAGTTAATCGAGGCCTTCAAGAGCTCAAATTCATTTTGCTTTTTTGAAATTTTTTATCTTTTAAATAAAAATTGTTGTGCAAAATTTCGGCCAAATGAATCTCTCTAGTTATATTGTTTTCGAGCTAGGCTTATACTATAACTGTATGGTTGTTTCGTTTACAGAATTTATTCCCAAAAAAGAACATAATTCATCTCTGGTCTTACTTGTTTCGGAATACTGAAGTATCGATCTTCTCTTGGATCATTGCCAACACCTGCAAAAAAAGAGATGCGATTAACCCATAAATATGCTTGAATTTAAACAACAAGACACCATCCATAGATGAACAAATTGAATCTAGAAAAGGACATAAAAATTAAACCATCAAACAAATAGAAAGACTTTTTACTTCCATTTCAAACAATTGACTGATTCTAATGGTTATAAATCAAGTATTTGAAGAACATGGTGAGCCACCATTTGATTGACTCGTTCTCCCTTACCAGCTCCATAAGTCCAATTTCCATAATTTGAACATGGGTCATAATCCACAAGGCAAGTTTCAAACCACTCGGCTCCCATGCGCCAGTCCAAACCCATGTCTCGGACCAGAAATGAACAGACAATCTGCACAAACCAAGATTCAAAATGTTGCTAATGCAATTCTTTAAAAAGCATCATGGGAAACAAAATATACCTATCCAACATTTTCAATTCCAAGGGGATTTTAGCTTCAATCTCTCTAAAGGATTATATTTCCCTTGCAACCAAACACAAACATCATGGAGAGAGAGAGAGAGAGAGAGAGAGAGCATCATCCTTTACGGTACCTGCCGTCCTCGGTTAGACATAAAGCCAGTGCTGTTAAGCTCTTTCATGTTTGCATCAATGAGTGGATACCTACGACCAAGCGAATCACTTCAGATCACATGCTTTTAGAAAAAATAGAAAAACAAAAGAAATACTTTCCCTACACACTGATCAATCTCTTTCCGCATGGAAACCTGAAGAAAAGAAGATCAAATAGAAAACAATTCAACAAAACTAGTTTACCCTGTACGACCATCTCGCCATGACTCAAATAAGGCCATGTCTTGGTTCCAGTTAAGCCCTTTCACTCGTCTTGGACCACCTTAACAGAAGAAATTACAAAGATGTTTCAGTAAATTCATAAATAACGGACAACCATGAGATGATAACAAAGGGAATTCTAGGCATACAAAGACAACGAAATATACAATATCACCAGAGAAAGAAGCACATAAAGACATCTAATTTGAACATGGACACAAAGACCAAAGTGATCCTAGTTTCTTATTAACTCCATGCTCCCGCATTCTTCTTACCAAGGTGAAAGATGGAGTTCGCGTATTTAATCGATAAGAACCTGAAATAATCTCTCCATATCAACTCAAACAAAACCCTGCACTAACCCAAAAGAATGAATATCAGAAGAGGAAAACAATAAGAATCTGAATATTATCAAAAGAAACTTAAAGATGGCAACCATTTGATAAATGCAAATACTGAAATTCACTTTGAATTAGCAAATAAATCTTACCAATATGTTGAATCGTTTGCAACTCTTTCTTTTTCATATCTCTTGACCTAATCAATCCGAGCCAACCAATTAGTTAGAATAAAAATCATGTTCAACAATGCTGCTAATAGCATAGAAGAACATTTGAGAGCACTTAAACCTCTTCATATGCATAACGTGGGGATAGGCATCCAAAGGCAAGCCAAGGTGAGAACTTGGTTGAGTAATCTGGTCCTAGCATCGCATTCCTTGTTTCTTTGTACACCCGCAACAGGTCCTGCTAGAAATAGAATAAAAGTGAGATAATATTATTCGAATGCAAACATTATAGACTACAAGTTCCTTTTTCTTGAAAATATTGTACATGTACAAGAATAACACTACAAGTTTCGAAATTATCTTCTGCAAGGAACAAGAATTTGGTGCATACGTTGGGTTACATATTAATAATGCATATCTCGTCATGTACGAATCTCTATGATAAGACATATAAAGACAAGAAGAATTGTCTTGCCTTATTCCAAAAATATTCATTCACTCTAGCCAAAGCTGCATTTTCCCCACCAATAAAATGCATTCCACCATTATGCTGCACACAAAAACAGAGGTTTGAGCATGCTTACCTAGTAACAAAAAATTCTCATTGATAATTGAACTCTCGTGGATTTATTATGCATAAAAAACAAAGGGAAATATACATCTTTTGACAATTAAGCACCAAGGAATATGATCGCAAACTGAGTAAATATACATCCAATCATATTTCATATGAGGTCACAAACATCATTGACTGTATAATTCTTATAAAAACAAGGATCTAGGGTGGAACTTGTGTTTACAAATAGTTGACATTAATTCACATGGCCAAATCTGCCTGAAACATGAGAATTGCCTCCGTCCATTCCCATCATTGGGATTATTAATCAACCTTCTCTAAGTCCCTGATTACCTAATTTTAGGTTCAAAAGTTTCCATATAAAAAGGAAAAATTGAGGAATAAGGAGTTAAGGGATATCATGAATTTGAATAATGAGTTCGCTGATTTCTCATAGGAGTCTACTGTTGAAAGAGTTATCCATCAAAGAGATCAAAAAGCACAAAACAATAAACTTGCATCCAAAATGTTAAATACTTTTTCGTTCTTTTGTTACAATTATTTAGAAAGAAAAGTTGCATGGAAAGGAAAGATATTAACCTGCCTTTTCCATATTAAGGCCAAGCTGGTCGAGAGAAGGAACACATCCCCATCCTCCAATCTCATCCAAACTACCACTAGGAAGAGGGCCAAGTGATGGTGGAATCTTGATGCAACCTCTGATTTTGCATTTAGATTCAACAGACTTCAAGTGTTCCACAAAAAGACCAACTATCAAATGATCAGAGTAAACTAAAATTATCCATAAAAGATATTAAAGGAACGGAAAATTGAGGAAGCATGGGGAACAACTCATGCATTTTTTTTTTCCATAAACACTCGCACACATTTACCTTACGAAATTGGGTATACACGTCTGGTACGTTACTGGACCCAAATGGTAAATCATCTAGATGGTACATAGTACTACCCCAGATAAGTTGCAGCTTTGGAGTTTTAGGAATCGAAGTGGCAATGTCAACTGGTGGCAGAACCACTCTTCGTAGACTGTTGGTAAGAAGTTTTTCAACAAGAATTTCCTCACTGCAGGTTTCTTGATGGGCATAAACCTGAGTTTCAAGAGTAAGCAAGAAATAAATTTCAGTTCATATAAATGCCATGCAACAAATTGGCAGAGCTTTTCCTGGTATATATATATATATATATATACTATATCGTATATATATACTATATACTATATATATATATATATATATATATATATATATATGTCAGGTAGTATTAGAGAATAAAGGACACATGTTTTCATGAAACCAAAATATTGATACATTGACTTTGACTTGGAAGGAATGCCAAATAAGAAACAGAAAAAAATTGATAAAATAATGATGGGGCTCTCATTGTTCTTAAACACTAATGCAGACAATAGGAGGCCCTGAAAATATCCACATCTCCCATATGATACATTTTCACCCATAGAACACAATGAATTTAACATGTACTAAAGAAAGGGTGCAATAACACATTTTCCATAAACACAATTACAGACAAACAGTTCAGCCAACAAAGAAAAAAAAAAAAATTACAGACCAACGGTATTATCTCTTATGCACTTGAGACAAAAAATCACCCAAATAAAAAAAAAGTTTAAATCTTTTAAAGATCCATGTCCAAGGTGGGCTGGATTTTGCCCCTTCATTGCAAAATCACTGTCATAAGCCATGGAAACATTTCGTCCTCGAGAAAAAATTTCAATCACAAAAATTCAATCACAAAAAGAAGAAAGAGATGCATAACTGTATGGGCTCCAAAAGCTTTTGCAATTGACGGAAGGATATCTTCAGGTTTCCCATGTTGTATGAGCAAATTGAGTCCTCTCTTCATCAGATTCTTCTTTAAGTTGGCTAGGCAATCTATCAGAAATTGGGCTCGTAGAACTGCTAAGAGAATTGCAAAGAATGCCATGATTAAAATCATAAGAAAAGGCATTAAACAAAATTCAATTTTGTTGCTCCTTACTCACTCTCTTTCTCTAATATTGACAAGGCATGCCTATTCCCGCCTTGTACCTTGTTGACTCTCAAACATACAACTTAGATTCTGCTAAATTTCATATATTTTTAGATAAAAGCATGAGTAGATACACGAATTTCTTACAGAGTTAGAGAACAAGGTAGAATCACAGTTTGAGAGAGAGTTGTGGAGAGGAGACCATTGAGTGAGACGCGATGGGCTTTGAAAGAGAGACACATGGAGCCATGAGTAAGTCATTGTTAATAAGAGAAGGTGGGCTGAAAATCCAGGTTGGGTACAGAGGAGATAGGGAGAGAGCCATGATTTTGCCACTTTTGGTGGACAAGGATTTCTATCAATCGCCATTGAAAGAACTGTCCCCATTCAATAATTTTAACAATTACATCCTAACATTAACTTGAAAAAAGGTACAATTCTGAATTGTATGTTAAGAAAATCAGCGAATGAATTAATGTGAAATATTTTAAGAGAGAGAGAGAGAGGAGAAAATGCAAAACTGAATACAAACGTTGCACAATTATTCATATAATTCTTGAGAGAAAGAGAGAGGGAGGGAAAGGAAAATGCAGAACTGAAGATTACTCAAGAATTCTTACTACAAATTATGACAGCGAAAACTAAGAGATATAAGGCCACAGACCTCCAGTTTTGGGAAATCCAAAGTAATGGGTGGTCCCAAACAACCGAGGATCGAGACAGTAAACTGGCAATATAGCTTGAGATGACTTCCATGCCTGAAAAAGAGCTTCATTGTCCAAGACCCTTAAATCATTTCGAAACCAGACAATTGCCACACCACTCTCATTTCTTTTGCGATCTCTAGACAGAGAGTATCTTTTAAGAGTTTCATCTGCAACGGCATCCATTTGGTCATCAGAGAACTGGGGTACATCCCAATTTGTTTGAAAATCATATTTGGGCAGAGACACAGGAACACTGGACATGTTTAGGCAATGTTTAGCGAGAGAAAGTGAGAGAAAAACGGGGGTGGGGATGCTGGGTTTGAGAGAAGTGGGGAAGAAGAGCCTTTTGAGTGGGAAGGCAGAGATGGGGGATGAGAGAGAAAGAGTCATAGATAACGAGTACTTGTTAGAGAGAGTGAGGTGGTGAATCGAGCTGGTTTTAGAGAGAGAAAAAGATTAGTGGGAGAAAGAGACCTGGTCACTGCAGTTAGTAATAAATGACGGATATGCCCACAAGCGTTTCTCTTGTAAAGCAGAGCTTTACTGTTAACTCTCATCAGATATTTATGCAGATCATAGGGTTATTTGAGAGATTGCCATCTTTAATTTTGATACACTTCATTATAATGGTAGTTGGGGGAGGGAGACTGTTATCAATAAGAATAAATTAAGAGAGAGAAAGAGACGTGGCCCATCTTGTACCTACGGATAAATTCCCATGACGTGGTGGTCTTAGGGCCCACAGATTGATCACCTCTATATCACACAGCTCCATCTCACTCTCTCTCTCTTCGACCGCTAAAACAAGACATTACTTTTTGTACTTTTTGGACCATTCATTTCAATTATTTAACCATTCATTATTTCCGGAGCTCCAAATTCATGGATTTGAGGTAGAAATGGATTTGCTTTGATTTGGTCTTGAGGCCCTTGAAAACCAGGACCAGCACTTGGCCAACTCACCAAAAAAATTTCCATCCTTAATACAAGCATTTTTAGTAACATGAGAGTTCTGTATCTTGCACTATTATGGAACTTATAACCCTACTTATACATGAAAGAACACGACTGAACAAAGTCCGAGTCTTCCATTCATTCAAGAGGAGAATGTTATAAACACAGCTTTTAGTTTTCTCATTACAAACGTAGTTGCACAGATAATCAGTACGTTATAAGAATGTTAAATAAAACTCAAAAGAAGTCTCCAAATCCATATCCATAGCAAAAATGAATTTCTCAACCTTTCAAATTTCAGGAGGATGGGCACTCTAGGATCAGCAGCTACTGATGATGGTATTTCTGCCCTTTGAGAATTGTCCAAGCACTGAAAATTAACAGCATAAGCATCGATAGAAAGTTAATTGCATCAATTGTGAAAAGCACTCATGAATTAACATACTGCAGATTGAAACACATAAGAAGAAACCCCAAATGATTTGCAAACAAGAAACCTTTTTTTTGCCATTTTTCTGATATAGTTAACATTCTTTGATATTATAGACATAATTAGCCCAATACTGGCTCTTTAAAAGAGAAACATAAATACCAATATGACCCTAGTGTGCATATAAGAACATTACCCCCAATTTATAAGTAACAGCTAACAACATTACAACATGCGGATCCCCCTCTCCATCAATAACCCACCATTTCATCATACAGTAATAACCTTGATGGGCTACGATTTTTAACAGCTAACAACATTACAACATGTGGATCCCCCTCTCCATCAACAACCCACCATTTCATTATACAGTAATAACCTCGATGGACTACGATTTTTCATAATCCATTAAAATATAGTATACTGTCCTTAAAATCAGATATAGACAAACTAGATTCATTCTCATACCGGTAAAGCTGCTCCAAAAGCACAATCAGTGCAACCTGGTGATTCAAAACCATAGTAGACAGCCTTACAGTCACATCAGCGCGTTTACGCAACTTTTGTCCATGCCCATATGGACCACCTATGCAAAATACTAGCACTTCTGATCCCTCCAAAGAAAATCGGAAAGAATACATATTAATAACAGAAAGGAAGGTCAACAATACATATAAAAAGTTAGCAAGTAATTTCATTATTTCTAATTTCTGATTGAACTTCAACTTAAAGTTAGTGAGGTACTGTATTCCTGGCTTCTCCAACCAACTCTGCCATTTTCTCAGATCCAATATCTTGGCCACGTTCATCCAAGACTACAACCTAAAATTCCATCATGAACACGTGAGTAGTGAACTGACGATGGCTGCTATCATGTACAGAACTCTTTGTAAATGATATAAGTAACCAATACTGAATCATAAAACTTCGTGTAAACATGAAATAAATATTTCATAAATAGATGATGTATAGGCTTGGAAGATTATGATGCATGGAAGATGAAATGATGTACAGACAATGAAACTGAATCATGCACATTTATTTAAGTTTAGATGCCTCTAGGCTGAAAGTTTCATAAGAAACTTTTTTCACATAAAGTTTTATAGAATATATTTTTTTGAATGAAGGTCAACTGATTTAACTTCTATATAATTAAGATGTCTACCAACGTGATATGAGATGGAAAAGCTTATGCTTCCATCTTCATATTGACCGATAACTCTCAATAATTATTCATTTGATTTTAGAAACAACAGAGGACTTCTTGCGCAAGTTAACTGCATCATGCCATCAAGCAAGTTGATGGGAATCTTCAATGAGATCAGAAACAATCTTTTTTGTTTCTCTTATAAAAGTTTCTAAATTTTATATTCTCACAAACATTTGTTCGATTCCACTCATGAATATGTAAATTGTAATAATTCGCACTCGAGGAAGCATTCTGAAAATCTGTATGGGATGATAAAAACCCTTAAACAGTATTTCTTATGTTTGGTAATAATATTCTTGATAGATAACATAGAAACCCATATAGTTTTATGACATATGAAGGTTCCAAGGATGTACCCAATCTTCAGGCCTGATGTGTTGCATTATCCTTATGTCTTCGCCGTCAATTTGAGCCTTCACATCACTGGTTGCGATTTAATATTTCGCGGACAGGTACACACCATGAAAGGGAAAATTCCTTGATTAGGACCTATTAATGAATATAAAATATATGCATGCTAGCCAGATATAAAGATAATTGCCTGCCAAAGCCAGAAATAGACGCAAAATTTGGGAACAACTCAAAATCTAGCACTCAAGGGCGCATTATGCTAAGAATATCCAATCACATTTTTATGTTCATAACCAAGATTGTGTATCGCATTTTATATGAACAATCGTTTATAATAGTCATGGCATAAAGCTACACGGTGCCCACTTCACTGCAATCTTGTCCTGCTACAGCCTTAATTACTAAAAAGAAGAGCAAAAGACATGTTTACCTCGTATTTTTTGGATTAGGTTTGAGCTGAACATCATCAACACGACAGTAATACTTGAGCTTTTCAATGTATTCATCAACTAACAATTGAACCCCCTTGGATCTCTTCTTGCCAATGGTCAAAATACGTACTGGAAGAGCTCTCTGCAAAAACCGCAACAAAGTCCGATACTTCAATCAAACTAAACTTATGAAGGGATAAACCAATTGATTGGATGGGGGTTTCGCAAGAACTGGAATTCTTGGTAATGAACTAAATAAATGAGCTACTTATGTGACGATCACTGTAGAAAGTGTAACATCAGATTCCTGTGGCAAGGGGAAAGGAGAATAGGAAATTACAAAACTAAGAAAAGTAAAAACCCAATAAAAAACAGAAGTTAAGATTTCGTAATACCCACCCACAGTTTTCAGTGAAAACATACAAATTGGCTCATGGTTAATATCAATTACCTTGAAAAATTAAATAACAATAAAAAAGCTACGAAGTTGAAGCTTGCAAAATGGTCTCTTTTCTCTAAAAATGTTACCCATGTACATATGTGACAACTTCCTCATCCTTTGTCTATTTAACAAATTTCAACCCAAGTTGGTTATAATTTATTGTCTTGAATAAAAAAATATTGGAGAAGATAAGCTTATGCACCACCATCCATCTCCAAAGCCCTTGATACACTAATTTAAAATGTTTGCTTTTCAAATTAAATCATAGCAGCAAAAATGAAACACGATAAATATTGTTTCAAACTCCAAACAGTGATTAAATCATTAAAAATCATGTCTGACTTGGAATTGGCCAAGTCGGCTTGAAATAGGAAGATGGACGCTTCCTGGTGGAAAATCCTGAGACTGGCAGGATTCCTCTGGTTTTCTAGTCTCCCTATTTAATAACTTTGTAAGCTATAGCCCAATCACCAGAGCCAGACTGTGAAAATCGAAATCGGACCTTGCCAAGTCAAGGCCGATTCTGATTTTCTAAATAATGGTTCTAAATTGAATTCCTCGCAAACGCGCATCTGCTTACTGCTAGCCAAACAAATGCATCTCTCTTGACTTTCGAAGAAGGTGTGTCCAATTCAGTTTCACCGCATATCACAAAAAAGGGGAAAACAAAAACACCGAAGTTGTGGGAACCATAAAATGAGAGTGAAAAAAAGAAGAGAGAATCAAATGAATTCAAAATTCAAAATTAGACATACCACAGATTGACTCAAGTTCTTCAAGCTTCTTCCTGCGCAACCAACGCCAGTAACAGATTCCATTCTCAACAAATTTAAGTAAAAGAAAAAATTAAATATGACATAAAATAAGTTTGAAAATTTTGTGCAAGAGAAGTAACAGTAGAGTATCCTCAAACCAAGTACAACTTCAAAGGAAGAATCATGAAATTACAACAGGTTTAAATCTCTAAATTAGCAAGCTCTAGAGAAGCGTGGACTTGGTAGAGATAGAGAGAGAGAGAGAGAGAGAGAGAGAGAGAGAGAGAGCAATGGAAGTTCATTTGTTGATTTGAGTTACCTGGTGCAGTAGGTGGTGCTGGACTCTTGAAGCACATCGACTGAGAAGAAACTCCCATTTTTCAGTGAGACGGGGAGAGGTTGCGGTTATATACCACGAGTCTGTGGAGAAAGAGGGAGAGGAGATGCCCTCGTAGTGAGTGAGGGGAACACCCTCACACATACTAATGCGGGCGTCCTCTAAAATCCATTTTAAAGAAGGCTGTGCTTTGTATGGAGCCGAGGCTCAAAACAATCAAAGTAAACCGCACCTTCAAATAGTACGGAGAAATGTGATATAGCTTTAAAATATATTTTTGTATTTAATTATAAAATTTTAAAGCTTAAAAAATAGTGTAGATCCAGCCGATCTATAAAACTTGAAAATTGACTGTCCAAAAATGCGTTACAAGATGCATTATTTCCAAAACTTGAAATCTATTCTTTTCTAATGTGCATGAATCTTGATGTCGAGATGATCAATTTGAGGAAATTTGAGTATCAAAACAACCTCTTCAAGTGAAATTTTTGAGGTGGGCTCGAATTTGATCATTTAGATCCTCAGCTCTATATAAACTTTTTCCTTTTATTATATACTTTTATTTTGAACTGCTATTGAAAATAGTTGAAAGTATATAATGAGACAATTTATTTTTGGTACAAGGTGGCCACAATTAATCTTGACCATTGGATGTGAAATTGGGTGGCCGCATTTATTTTATTGACCAAATTCAAAGTTTAAGAGAATTTTTTGTGAATTCTGCGACACACCCAAACTATCAAATTTCACATTGGATGGCTATAAGTAATTGTGACGTCCTTGAAGCAAAGCTAAATGGTGTCATTGTATACCATCCCTATGAAGAAATCGAAATCGGGGAGGGACTCACTATGGTCCGGACTGTGAGTCTCCATGTCCGACTTGGGTGATTCCGAGTCCAAATGGGGAATTTTAATAAGAAAAGTTAAAAATATCATGAAATACATGGGTACTTGAGCAAACATGGTTTTTCGGCCCAGAATCACATGGCCACTAATTTGGTCCGACTCAGGTGAGTTCGAGTCAGACCAGCGATTTTTTTAACATTGATTGTAAATGCAACCCAATCATCCCCATTTCAATCACTCAGATGCTCTTATTGCCTGTATCACGATCGGTTTGCTATAACGTCCGATCTAATTCTGGATCGCATATGTAGAAATGTGGTCCAGCCTGCATGAAACAATTTTCCTTAAATAATGCATGCTATATTTAGGGCTGGTAATGGGCTGGGCTTGCACCGGGTTAGCCCTCCCTTAGGGCTGCCCCATGCCCTAGTACGGGGACGTCAAGGCCTAGGCCTACCTAGAGCATTTTTTTCTTAATTGAAATTCACAGTCTCCACATATTTTCCTAAGTTTCAATTTATAGATATACTAAATCTTAGATATCATCATGCAACATTTTTTATTAGGACTACATGCCATCATAGATGAATAAAAGGAGAATATTTGTAGGTTGTAAGGGAGATCCGTTACTCAGTTAGTGGAGTAATCGTCAAAACGGAGGACGGATCGATATATAAGCAAAATATGCAATGGTTTCGACGACCGTTGGCGTCCTCCAGACAAATCTCATCCTGACTTGCCTGTAAGCCTTTAATGACATGTCTTCCTATGTTGTATTTTTGTTGAAATTGGCTTTTTTATTTGCATAGTAAGTGTGAGATTCAATCCCATGGCCTATGTCTGAGAAGATCTTACTTACAGAGAGCTTTACTGTTTCTCTTCTTTCCATTTAGCAATGGAAACTACTAGCAGTCTACCAATTTAACATGGCCATCTACACCAAGATCGTCCTGAAGTTCCCCTACAAATTCTGGGACCATATTTTTTATATATGCTCATGAGAAACGCGGGTATTATCCTATCTGGTAGGTGAATCAACAATTGCAAACTTTACCTTTTCTGTAATTTTCTATGTTACTGTAGTCTATAGATGTCTTTTATTATGGATAAGTTTCAATAAATGTCAAGAGCATTATGGTTGGATCTGGAGCAATTGGTGACTAATTACCCTGGATCCAATCTTCTTCTAATGAGAGTCACAGATGATGTGTCAAGAAGTATAGAGAAACAATCAGATGAAGAGACAAAAGCTGAAGCCATGGGGGTGTTGAGGAACATGTTTGGAAAGAACATTCCTGATGCAGAGGCTATACTTGTTCCTCGATGGTAGTCTGTTGATGGTTATAGAAATCAGATATTGAGTTTCTTGTATATTACAAATGGCAATTTCTATGTCGTGAAATAGGTTTTACAAGGGCACTTACTCTAATTGGCCAATTGGGGTCAGTCGTTTCGAGTATGACCAAATAATGGTGAGAACTTTTATCTTAGTGATAAAAAGTAAGGATAGGGGTCCAGACTCGCTAAGGTCCAGAGCTCGAGTCAGGTCAGACAACTCAATCGGGTCTAAACAAAAAATAATGATAAAATATTGAAAGGCGGGTAGACTTGTTGGCCTGTTCTGATGTGTTTGGTTCAGTTTCTTAACAGCCTGCCGAATTCATCTGACTCGAGTGAGTCCAAATCAGACTCGCCAAGTTTGTATTCAATGCTATCATACATAAGGAGCCTTGCATGCGTATAAATATGGGTAAGACCACACGTTTTACATTTAGTATTTTGGCTTTGGAAAATACCATATGTATTTTAAAAAACAATGCGTTTTTAATAAATAGAGAGGTAGTCGTATAGTTTAGTCCGACATTGAAGACGAGCGACACTAGAGCGGCTGTTGTATGGGAATTTTTATGCCGAATGTTTATGGAACAAAAGAAAGAGTGTGAATGCATCTGCAGAGCATGTGAAGCATGTGACTTCGTTAGACTTATGATACACCATTTTTACAAGATGTGACTCAGGCGCGTGCATGATCCAACCAACGGCTATGTCACTATTGCTCATATGAATAATCACCTCCAAAAGCCACTAAACACAATAAAATTGGGTTTGAATTTCCCACTTGAATACTCACATTCTCTCTCTCTAACCCGACTACACTCTCTCCCTACCATAAGATAACTCTTATGGTTCATGTGCATAGAACCATGAAGTCTACTGAGACCTTCTATTTTCCTATATCCCAAGGACAACTTTGCGAAGCAAATGTTTTCCAGAAAAAACGCAACCACGTGCCGGAAAATAACGATTTACACCCCCGTTTCACATACTCCATTTCTAACATTATATGATCCATATAAGCCAAATGTATGAGTACTTGAACGAAATTGTCTGTACCCCAAACAATGGAGGGATGTAAAATGTGGGTAATCGACTGTAGGCACCGGTTGGCAAGGTTTACTTCACTGGGGAGCATACCAGTGATCGTTACAATGGTTATGTTCATGGAGCCTATTTAGCTGGTATGTTCAAGCTTCACTTTATTTCCATTCTTCTTATTATGAATGCATGACCTTAAGCAATACTTGTTCATGCTGGTTTTGTTAATTATAGGGATCGATTCGGCAAACATGCATTAAGAAAGGAAACTGCGAGCCCAAGTTTGAGGGAAGAAAGAAGGGTGGCAACAAGGGTGCATGTGTGGGATCGTGCTATCGCTGTTCAACATCGATTATGAAATTTGATATATATTGGCTAATACTTCGTGATATGGTGATTTTTACTAAGTGATCATGGTCGAAATACTGCTGATTTTTTAAATTTATTCGTTGGATGTATAAGATCTCTAATTTGAAAAACTTAAGAAGTATGGTTTCCGAAATGAGATTAATTTGTGGCGGTGGGATTTGGCTAATTGAAATCCAAATCATTGGAAAGGTGCTTGTATACGCACATCACGTGGATGGGATACTTTTCTTTTTTATATTCTTGAGAACTTATAAGAAAAAAAAGCATTTCCTTGGCACATGATCAACGGTGAATCATTAGGTTTGCATGGTCAATGTTGCAATCCCAAGAAACTTACAAGAATACCCATAATGGCTTGGACCTTTATTATTATAATATTATTTCAATGACTAAATATGTTATCATTTAAAAGCAAAATAGTTCCTTTCTTTCTAAAGATGGGAAAACAATCATGTCATTGTGGAAAAGGCCTAGCTGTTGGTTCATCTTAGAAACTTTTGATTAAAGTGGAAAGCAAAGAGCAAAATTGGATCTCACCTCAATCACATCTACACTTTTCAATACTACTTCTGCATAGAAGTAAAAGAAATGGAGTATATATTTGTTTCTTAATTTCCTTATACCAAAAAATATATAATAAAGTTGTTTATTGTTGGTACTCACAATTAACCTCGACCTTTAGATGTAAAATTTGGTGGTTGACAATGCTTTACTGATTTATTGAATGGGTTTATAATCTATAAAAAAAATCTTCTTAAACTTTGTAATACACCCGGAACAACCTGAGAAGTGTAAATGGGTTATCTTTGATACAAGAAAGTGACAACTATCCTCTGCTATCAAATTTAAAATCGGTTTATTAAAAGTAATATCATTTAAGTATGTAAAGTTTGAGTTAAATTTCTCAAATTTTGGGCTTGATCAATGACACTCCTCCCAATAACAATATCTTGTTTAACTTGATATTGCTAATGATATTTGTGACCTCCTTATACAGTCTTGTACGTAGACTTTTATGGAAGTGATAATGAATTAAGGCAGGGTAGCATAAAGTGAACACATCAAATCCTATTAGCTTTCGAGTGAGGGAAAGAATCTTTCTCAACGTTGTCATGCATGTGAAAAGGCGGGTGTTGGTGGTGTAAAGACCCAAAAATCTTCCTATTATCATATGGGCTGTCGATTCCAAACCATTGTTGCAAAAATCGGCCATTCTAACCGGTAACAGCCCGGTTAAGTAGGAATTAGCCACTGGCTGGCCGGTTTCGGTTTCGGCCAGTTTTGACGATCGGTCGGGTATTTTTTTAAAAAATATATATATATATATAATTTCAAAAAAAAAGGGTTTTTGGTCATAATGTATTTTAAATGTTTTTGTCATTATGGGAAAAATTAAAAATTATTTTAGCCATGAATATTTATTTTTATATTTTTCCATATATTTTTTTAAAAAAAGTAAACATAACCCTAGGCACATTAAAATTCATTTTTTCATTAATTTTCAATTTCATTTGGATGTGTTTTGTTTAATCATTCTTTAAATATATTTTTCATATTTTATTAGATTTTTAATATTTTTTATATTTTATTTAACATTTTTTTAACCACCCGAGACTTGCTCGGTTAGAACGATTGAACCTAGCGATTTACCGATTAGGCTGGTTGAATCGCTTCCATGTCCATGTACGATTAACCGTTCCGGTTCGATTTTTCCAACCAATGGTTTAAAAAACGGATCGGTGCCCTGGATCGTGCACTCCAAAAACCCATTCGAATCGGTTAATCGACAATCCAAATCTAGAATCAACATCCGGATCGGGAATCGGCCGAATCAATTGGATTCAACCTTAAAAAATTCCAAAAAAATTATTAAAATTCATTATAAATATTGTTTTTTAGGAATCCAGTAAAAAATGGGGCTACTCCATTAAAAACTTTCATTTTTTTGCATCAATATGCGAATATTGAGATGTTCTTTTCCTAGATGAAGATTCTGATCAAACATTTATTAAAACCTAACTAAATACAATATTATACATTAAAATTATAATTATTGGTTTGTGTTTTATTATTTTATCATCATTTTACTATACAAATACGAATAAATTTGAAATTTATCTTATAATATCATATAATTTAAAAATCTAGTTTACAACTATAACAAAAAATAATACATTACATAAAATATAAGATTGGTTTAATAAATTAATAAACAAAAATAATACATTACAACCTAATAACTATAATATTATACACTGTAA